>BQNB010028591.1:0-56515 GCA_026074375.1 Tanacetum coccineum
ACGTGTACATTATTTGGTTCAGGTTAAATTGAAGACACAAGAATAAAGATGACAATATAAAGGCAAACCTAGAGATAACCTGAACAGCTCTTTAAATCCAAGCTCCAATCTCTTTGCCATAAAACATATCAACAGCTACAAATAAGATCCACGAATAAATTATGGCTCGCTACGCCTTCTGGGCTAGGGGTCATGTAGCCACAAATTGCCGTTCCAAAAAAAAACTATGGTAACCAAATCTGACCTTTCAATTATAACGTTAAAATCTGACCGGCCATCAAACATTATAAATCCGCACACTGCATCTACTGGTTAAACCATAGAGCTAGGTGTGTTAAAAATCATAAAAACAAACAACTACAAATAGAAAATGAGATACCCTCGTTCTGGCAGTGTCACCCATCTTGAAGGCTCCAGCTTGAACCGTAACAACCCTCGAAAACTGGTCTCAACTATTTTCGGAAGATCTGTAACCTGCAATTGATACATATCATAATCAGTTATTAATATTAAAATGCTTAACAGATTTTTTAATGCATAACATGTTTTCAAACGCCTTAACTAAACACGCGCTAAAAGGGTGTTAGGGATTGCTTATAGAATGTAGTTTAAGCTCTCAAATAAGCTACTTTAAAATTATTTAAATAATCACAAAATAAGCTAATCCAAACACAGCCCTTAGTGAATATTATTTGTTTGTTTCATTCTCCAAACATGGTGGACTTGTTTGTCGCCTACAATCTAAACCACATAAGCCATCCTAATGACCAATAATTTTGAGCATACAAATAAGCCAACGGGCACAACCCGGCATTCATCAGTACCATATTCCTATAAAAGCCAAACTACAAACAAAATCATATCACTTTTAACAAATCCATACCAAAATAAAACAATACAAACAAAAATCAAAAAATGAAATTTTTTAAACAAAAAACATACTAAACTCATTTAACAAAAACCCCCAAATTTCATGTTAACCTAATTTTCATTTGAAAACCTAATAGAATCAAAATAAATATTCGAATATAAACAAATTAACATACCTTTAATTTGTTGCTCATCCCATTTGTTGATTTTGAGCTTGGACGTCAAATATGGCCGGATTTATTTGTACTGGCGGAGATATTCAAGAACAAATGTGTGTGTGTGTTTTGTTAGAGCACAAGGTACGGTGAGCCATGGACGAAAACGCCACCCCACGGCGCGAGAACCACACTGTGGGTGGCGTTTTCACCTCTCGCGCCGCGCCCACCAGCCCAAATGGTGGGCGAAAACGCGACTTGAAAACGCGAGAAGCTGTACCGCTTCTCGCGTTTTCAAGTCGCGTTTTCATATATATATATATATATAAAACTAGCCGTTAGGGGAGCGGGATATTTTAAAATATAGCCGTTTTAGGGGTGTTTTTTTGCAAGTTTTGAGCCATTATTTTTGTATATATACATATACAAACTCACATATTTTTTATACACTTCCAAACAATTAAATCTCTTTCATTTTTATATATCTCTTTCAATTTTTCATGGATCCCAATATGAATTCAATTTTTATGTTTTTTCTATTTAAGTTTATGTAATGTTTTTTTAAGTTTATGTAATGTTTTTTTTAATTAATGAAATTTAAGTTTTAAGTTTATAAGTTTTTTTTTTTAAATGAAAAAAAAAATTGGGAAAAGTTCTCCATAACACCAAAAAATGTGGTGTTAACCAAGGAGGCACTTTTTTGTGTTATGGGAGTTTTTGGTGTTGTGGAGAAAAAATATCATTTTTGGCCCACGACTCAAGCCATGGCACCAACCATACCTAGTGCTCTTAATCTAAAAGAGAAAAAGAGAAAGAAACACTACCCCCAACACGTGTATCTTTCTAAAAAGGGAGGGAAATAATAATAAATGTCGGGTCGGTTTTGGGGGCGGTTGAGATAGGCAAGAGAAATGAAGACACGGATTGAGACGGGTCGCATTTAATAAAACCGGGTCGGGTCAGTTGGGTTGCCACAATTAATTTTACTCGGCAATCCTGCCTTTTGTATTGTTTTATAACAAGGTCTGTAACCTGCGCTTCGCTGCGGAGCACGGGTATTCATTAAGGATAGATGTGGCTCGGCAGGGTGCCTGTGCACGGAAGTATTATATGCGACGAAACCTTGTATTTGTAGGTTTCTTTGGCATTAGCAACAGTAAATACAATTTCAAAACTCTAATGAAGTAAATTGAAATAGTTACTCAATCTCAAAGACATATGTGATTAATCTACAAAATAGTTACACCAAGTTAAGCTGGAGTCACTTATTTGAAACAAAAAATGGTTAACAAATACATTGTTATCAATATTTTTAAAACAATCAAACTACGACTTATCTAATTATGCGTTGCTTTACCTAAGCTATTTCCCAAAAAATATTATGTATAGGAAATGTTCTAACCCGGGTCTTTCTCTTGTGCTCTACTCCCTCATTCACCTCACTTTTTCTATATCAGGTACGTCTCTCTTCACGCACTTAATCCGAATACAAAAAATACTCATCCAACTTCATTTTCACCAGCCCAACCGCAAACCTTTCATCACCACAAATCTCAACCAAATAATCACTGTCCTATCTCTCCATTGCAACCTAGCTATCCAAACACCCTTCCAAAAACACTGGCTTATCCGGCTCCTAAAAATCAGTCACAAACTCCTTGACCGAAATCCCTTTTCACCTAACAACATTATCCCTACTTAAAGCTAGAATCATTTATCTCAGTTACTTGCTGCAAAAGCTGTAAATCCGCCTGCAATATTGTCTACAACCAAGTACATAAAAGCACATATTCCCCATTTTGGTAATTAACATTATTTACTGACTTTGACACATTGAAATCTGTTGCAGATCAGAACTCTACTTTCTAACTTTTTCATTAATGATAATTGTAAATCTGAAGTGTTAAATGACAGCTTTGTTTAACATGTGTGATTGCCGAGACCAAAACCTCGACAAATGACATCTCAAATTGACCGTTTATTCTTTTTAGCATACTTTAAACATGACAATTTTAATCCATTAATGTTATAAGGTCAGTTGGTATGAAATTAAAAATCCAAAGCTTATCACATAAATATAAGTAGTTTTTGTTTTCCAATCACTAAAAATAGATTATCGTAACCTTTTAACACTCGATAATAGTTATATTGACTTTAAAGGTATAGTCTTTGAATTAAATACTTACCAACAGGGGCGATTTGAAGGTTGTAGCACCTACGCCAATAGTTTTGCTACCGGTTATGATGTTTTTTCCAATACCATCTCCTAATAGCATTATGTTCATCAACTTTGTACTGATTTTGATATTCTCCTTGTAAGTGCCTGCCTTCACGTATATAATGTACCTCCCACTGCCATACCGTTTTCCCGTGGATGTTATTGCCTTTGCTACTGTCTTCAAGTTTCCTGAGCCATCTTGTTTGAAACTTGATGATTGCAATAACTTTCGATCACCGGGCTTCACCCATGTCCTTAATCTATTCAATTAACAGTGTATGATCAATATTGATATAAAAACAAAGTAGTTCAAAAGCTGTATTTATACAGATGTAATTATTCCAACAACAGATACCATGGCTTACTATAAACCTTTTTGCCCATTTGGCTTTTTTTTACCCATTTGACATAATGTAAAAGATTGACAACCCAATGCGATATATATTCACCAAATATAGTTTACCTTTGAAGCTTTACGAAGTATACGGTCTCATCTTTTTGCCCCTGTCGGTCCGACCTTTATACCTCTGCCGCTGCCACATTTTTGGCTCACCGAAGACTGTTTTAGGAAACATTCAGTAACTGGTGTCCGAACTAATGGTTGAAGACCTGCATCAATAGCAATTTTGTGAATAATAAAACAATAACAAAATATTTATTAGGAGCTTATATCAACATGTTAACAACCAAGTAGAAACGATCGCACTTACCTCTAATTTTAACAAAGGTTGTTTTTCTTTTGTAACTTTGGTCAAAAGTCGTTCTCTGACACGCCGACAGGCTCAAAGAGAATGTAAAAATTAATTATTTTATTATTTTGAGACGGTCAAATAATAAATGCAACGGTAAGTTGCAACGGTCCATTTGCTCCTTTCCATATAAATGCAGCTCTTTTGGAGAAAGGGAGCACGCAACTTTTTATCATTATTTTTCTCAAATGTCAATTTACTTTTAATTAGATGTAATGTTTTTAAATTCTTTGTATTAACATACTTTATGTGTGTTCTATCTTTCAAGACTTTATCAAATTTATCTTTTACCTTCATCTCTTTTATCTTTTATCCCCCTTTATCTTGAATGAGAAAAAGTAGCATTTGAAAAACCACGACTTGATGAATTCTGAGCTAAAAACGTCTAAGCCTGATTTAGTCAGCAATCATAAACAACTACATTTGCAAGCTTAACAATAGTTGCTACATATGTATCTGTACTTTTAGTAACTGACGTATCAGGTGCGAACAATCACATCGCCTGAACATGTATACTACATTTAAAATGTTAAATAATTATTTTTGCAGCCCTGGCTCAACAGTTTTTTATAATTAGTCCCTTCTACATGGCCATATTTGGAGTACACTGAAGGAGGATCGTAGTTGAAAGATTAACACACATACACATATATACAGGCACCTTACTGTCTACTAATAGCATACATTCCATTTTCTGAAACACTAACAACGTTTTGAAACTCCAATGTAACCCACACATGTATACACATGCTTATAAGTAAAAAGTGTGCTAGTTATCGTGACCCACCCCGAATCCCAATATTCAACACTATTTCTCCATTCCAGAGCTTATTAAAAAAACACGTTAAAATGACAATTCAAAACCGGACGGATAGGCTCTTAAGGCCAAAAGTAAGCTTACGGGGGTGTTTGGATTAGCTTATTTTGTAGACTCATGTGCTTATATGAACTGGAAAAGCCCAGCTTATAAACATGAGGTCAAGACTTATTCAAGTCCATAAGCCTATGTTGATCAACTGGAAAAAGTAAGCCTTTCCAAATTCATATAAGCTCATAATTCTGCAAAATAAGATAATCCAAACAACACCTAAAAGTTTACTCCTAATATGAAATAAGATGTTTCCTAAACCCCTATAAATAGCAAAACCCAATAAGCATTTATGAATAAGGATTAAAATTTTAACAACTTATGGCCGGATTTCCTCCCCCGTAAAGAATCCTCCATATTAGTGTTTGACTTTTTGGGGATCTTTTGTGACACAACTCTTTTCTATGTTTACTTTAGCATATCATCTAAACATGCACTGGTTATTCAAATCTTAGTTTTCTCTTGATCAGCTTATGAATTTGATAAGCTATAAGTTCATGTAATAACCATTAAACCTATATTTATGATAATAAATAACAGATGTGCAGTACATTTGTTGGAAGTATTTAGTAACTATCGGTCAATGGCAAATGCTAGAGTATAAAAAGTTCCTAACCTTTAAGATTGGAAAAAGAAGGAAGATGGTAATGATTGTTTGATCATCTAGTCATGCTTCATCCGAATATTACACTTCTTCTTCACTGTATTGCACATCTCATGAACACCTTGCGCATCAGCTAATGTTGCTCCTACTTGCTTTTAATACGCAATTACCGTCTTCACAAATTCCTTCAACCATTTACAAAGTAATTCAGCATGTGATGGCTTAAAAATATTTCATTTTGAAAAACAGATCTGTCACAGTGTTTAGTGTCAACACTTTTTGGCAGTCCAGGTCATAATAACCTTCTTCCTTAAGCCCAAGAGGAGCCCGTTCCCACTCCCTTTTGTGAATCATTTACTAATTTCTTGCCACCCCATCCACCTTCATTCCCAGTGATTACCTTTTTATCCTTAAGAATCGGACCCCAAACCCTTTTTGGTTTCTTTGAACCCCACACAACCTCAGTTTTGTTCTTTCCGATACCCACCCAGATTCATTGTTTTGCCCTCAAGATCCTGAAAAAAAATATATTTTGAGTAATTTCTCTTTAGGCAAGCTATTCCCAAACACCCCCTATTATTGAATTAAACACACCAACCTACTTTAAAATTGTCAGGTTCCAAATAGTTGTATGTAAAAACCCAAAATCCAGAACATCTATAATCACATACATAAGGTATGTTTTCGGGTTCATTTGATTTCAGTTTCTTTCTGCACAGGGCCACAGCCCGAGTCAAAATATATACATATAGAGCAAAATAATGCGATGGAAGGCAAGAGTGTTTACCAACTTAGCTACAACTCAGTTGGTTGGTGTTATCTACAGGTTTTTTTCTTATAATCTTTTAAACACTTCTGTCATATCAAAGCCCACCTTGCGTGATGGTAACTCAACCACTCTTTCACTATGACTTGTGCAGGCAATCATTCAGAAATTAATGGATCCATGAAAACTATTTTGCTTTAAAGAAAGTGTTCACACATAATTAAGAAATCCGAAAGCAAGAGCAGTAATATCGTGGAGACATCAAATTAGCTTTACTGATTTCATGAAAAGATTCTTAAAGAAGCTTGAGAAGATTCTTACCGATTTCATGTCTGCTTCCACGAATTCCTGCTTCCTCGAACAAATCCAAATCGAACCCTAATCTTGATGTACAATAAAATTACAAACTTAACTAAATCGGTATAGGCACTCGCAAAAACATCAGCCACTTACCCTTAATGTTCCTTGCCCGCACATCAATAATTTTGTGCTTGTTAACCGAATCCTCTTCATTTTCCATCCTCCAGAAACACTTCCATCAACTACAAACAAAAGAGACCAAAACTGTGACTATAATTTTCACTTACACATTTCATCAAACATTTGGTTTGTAACTAATTTTTTTTACAAAAGTAACAACAAATTGCGTAAAGCATTTAACATTTCAATGCCCTTTTACCAAGAATCATATGTATGTGTAAAGTTTTAAACTTTTACCATAAACATTTCATTGAACTAATTTGAAAATAATAAAACATAAATTTTGTTTTTTTTCTTGATAGACCATGAAGAGAATGCTGATAAAAAAACTGAGCTAATATAACATTAGCCCAAGAGCACATTTTGTAATCACAGTTGACATGTTAATATAATTTATCAAAGTTCAAACTGTAAAATTTGAGTACCAATTCAAATGCTCCCGAGTCATTGCCTATTAATTCTACATAAATCTCAAAACACACATACACAATAACCAAAAAAGGAGGGTGTTTGGGAGTGCTTATTTTCCAGCATACCTGTTTATTTAAAGCAACCTAAATCACAATGATTCCATTACAGCAACCATATCTTACAATTACCTAAAAATCATATTCAAACATCCAAAATCAATAACAAAAAAATAAAAAACAATCACAAAGATTGAATATATAAAAACATACCCGCATGACAATAAACAACAACAAAAATCTACATATCTGCTAACCAAAAGTTTGATGGAAATAAAGTACTCACCATAGAATGCCCTTGAGACGTCTTAAGTAAAGATAAAGGAAGCTGCAATCATTAAAAAAACAATTAATTAGAGAAAACCTTAAAATCGATTTAAAAAAAATTGAGTAACTTATACCATTGTTATCTATGTAGATCTGTAAGTCTTCTGATTGAAATCAATTGTCGCTTCTATTTTTTGGTTTTGGCTTGAGAGTTTCATGAATCAGGAGATGGTGTGTGTCAACAAAACTTTTCCCAACATTAAAATCAATAAACCCTAAAATCAATATTCAGAAAATTAGAGTAACTTGCCATTGTTATGTATGCAATATGTAATTTTTCTGTTAACCGCAACAACATACCTAAAATTCGCAATTCCTTCTTGTTGAAACTGAAATACGGTGCCACTGCCTCTTCTTTCTGAGCCTTTTTACATTAAATCTTGTCCGTCTACCAACTCTAAGTATAAAGGCGGGTTAAATTTTAGCCGAAGTGGAGTGTGGGTTCTTAGTGTAAAGTATGTGTTTTCGCCTTTTTTTCTAGTGAATAAGTTTTTGATATTGTTTTTAGAAATTAGGCTGTGAAATTTTCTAGGATGTGAGACTGATGAAAGAGAAGATTAATGAGAGGCGGTGGAATCATTGAGAGATAATGAGATCTGTGGTTGTTTTTTTTAGAGAGAAGGAGAAGCGGTGAGTGGAAGACACGAAAGGACACGTAGCAAAGAAGAGAAGACACGTAGCAACAGTTAATAATAAATAAATAAAAAAAACCTTGGACCGGGTAAACCCGTCGGAACCCGCCGGAACCGGCCAAACCCGCTGTCGGGTTGGTTTGCATTTAATGCATTTATGACCCAAGTTTTGCTGATTAATAAAGTTAATAATTTATAATTTTATAATATAATATGTACATTTATGAGCTAAAGAATTTAGAAACTCAAATTAAGTGTATGTATGAGTCAAGGAATAGGATTGCAACAGGCAAACATGTTATTAGGAAAAAAAGGATTTGAAGAATCACACGCAAAGGCACGAAAGACACATTTGTTTATTGTCAAGATGGAAGTCGTCTTCTATTTACATGCCACGTCGACATGTTTAACGGGTAAAATAGGTTGCATAAGATATTTTTAGGAGGAACATTCACTCATGAAACATTAATTCATGGGTTCATCCTTTGATAATTGCCTAGGAGAAACCCTCGCCAATTATGGTAACAGCGTGCTTCAATTCATAACGCACGATATGAAAGGTGTTATATATATTAGGTTTATCACTACTAGAGATAAACGAACAAACATTGATAATAACAAGAAAAGATAAAGTGTAGAAAACGATACCGTAAACTTTTTTAATGTGAAGACTCAAAAACACAAACACGGAAAATGTTGATGTCTGTGATGCTCACAGTTTCTTTAAAACATATTCGTCCTCTCCACGGTGATTGGGAGTTGAAAGTATATATCCTAGGATACAACAACAACGGATAACCCCGTTGCACAAGGAGTTATTAGACGAGACCCAATATAGTGTTTTTTCCCTTCTCATTACGAACGGTAGGATCAACAGAAAATCAAGACGGGGGTCAAGACATGTCAACAGAGAGAGGATATATTGATGTGTTACGGGGTATCAAAAGATGAAAAGACACTTTCAATATATAGGGAATGAAGGTGAAGAAAACGGCCAGATTAATTAACACTGTTAATCCTTTTAATGGCCAAGGAACACATAGTTAATTCGGTGGTTGCATTTAGGGGTGTCCAAAAAAACCGAGGAACCAAAAGAACCGAGGAACAGTACCGGAAACGAAGCATATTTTAGAACCATGGTTCGGTTTTTGGTTCCTAAAATTTCAGATTTTCGGTTCTTGGGACGGTTAGGGACGGAACCGTCCGGTTTCGGTTTGAACCATTCTTTTGAAAATATGGATTTTTATAGTGTTTGTTTATTATGTATAACATGTAGCATTTTAAGAAAATAGATGTTAGGAATTCTGTTTTTAGTGAAGTGACGACCATTATCGATCTCACGAGCCTTTGTAATAGTTAGACAATAGTATGTAATAAATAGTAAGCTAACTCGGGCGGCTTTATAGAATTCTATCTTTTGACTTATAAATTTAAAAAACCTAAAACTATAAGAGGCTCAGAATTGAAAAGATTAGTAGTGTATGAGGGTATAAGTATAAATTTAGGGGCGCAATTGGTTAGATACTTATTTTATCAATGCTGTTAAAATACAAACATATCTACAAACGTATTGAAAAGCGAAAAGCAACATAAAATGAGGATATTGGATATAGTGTTTACGTTTTTGTATTTTTTAGGGTTGTCTTGTGGTTGTTTGGGTCGAGATTGTTGTTTGGTAGATAAGTTTGGGTGTGTTGGTGTTGATTTTTATTGTTGGTTTTAATGCTAACAAGTTTTGGGTGGTTGGTTTTATGTATTGATATTGTTTTTTTGGTTTTGTGATTTTGGTTGTTGTGGTTTGTGTGTGATTGTTTGTTGGTTGTGGGTTTTTTAATGTTTTGATGGAGTTGTTCAAGCTGAATGTATTTTAAGGTTTTCCTCGGTTGTTATTTGATTGGTTATTTTTTGGTGGGTTAGTCTTCGGATGACTGTTACGAATTTTTATTGGTTATTGGTGGTTTATTTATGTTTCAAATTCTTGCTCGTCTTTGTTGATGGATTTCTTGCGTCTTATGTTTATCTTTAGTTGACGATGGTTTTTATATATCTTGCATGTTATTTTTATTTCAATTTAAGTTGGTAGTTCTTCTAGGCTTTTTTTTTGGGGTACTCTTAAGTGTTTAGGCGTCAAATGGGGGTCTGGCCTCTTTGTCGTAATTCTGTTGTCTAAGTCACTAATAAAGTTGCCTAACCAATCTTTGTATAACAAAATCAAAAGTTTATGATTTCAATGTTACCGCTAAACTAATACACACTTACTCCTATTATACTGGATAATACAACTAAAAAGTTCTCCAAAAGAGAACTTCGTTAGAAGCAAATGAAATGATCTCATTCTAAACATAATTTAAAAGGTATTGGCGAAATGGGGGGGGGGTGGGGGAGGGGGGGGATGGAACACCAATATCAAACTCAACAATACATGAACATCCAACGATGCACTTAAATATTATGAAATTTTGACATACTTAAATTCATTACCTTATAATTCCACTCTTTTTTTTTTGCTTTAATCTATCTATTTTTTTCAATTAAATATTAAAAAATTTTAAATTAATCTACATTAAGCTAATTAATATACAATTTTAAATTAAAAAATAAAAAACTTTCAAAAATTCAAAAATATAGAAAGAAATTAAACTATAAAAACGATAAAGAGTAATTTCAAAGAATTTAAGAACGACTAATTGGTAAGTATCTAAAAGAAGAATATCATAGACATTATTTAGAAAGTTTATATGTATAACATGTAGCATTTTAAGAAAATAGATGTTAGGAATTCTGTTTTTAGTGAAGTGACGACCATTATCGATCTCACGAGCCTTTGTAATAGTTAGACAATAGTATGTAATAAATAGTAAGCTAACCGGGCCGGCTTATAGAAAGTCTAAGGAAAGCCCGGCCCGACCCATATCTTGTAACTATATAAACCCTCTCCACACATGGAGAGGGTGTTGGTTGAATGCATTTTCTCATAATCTTGTGTGTGTTTTTGAGTGTGTTCTCTCATCCACTCTCTCTTTAGCTTTCTCTCTCTAAGTTTTTAAATGTGTGTGAAATTAAATATCCTTCAATTGATATTAAGAGTCATGGTTCTATCTTGGTTCCTTTTGTGATTGTGTTTGTGGTAACTTATTTTGAGTTTATTGCATACGGCTTATTTGTGGTTTATGTTGGTTCGGCCAATTCTTATGTTTCTGTTTTTTTTTTTTTTTTGCTTCTTATCATTTGGCTTATTATTTCTTTGAGTCAAATCTCTTGGGCTTACTGTTGAAACATTTCGTTTGGGCTTATTCATAGTGGTTTTTCTTACTATATTTTTGTTGCGTTTTACTGTTCAACCAACAAGGGTGCGTCTTTGTTTTGGTGTGACAAGAAACAAGTCAATAATAGCCTTTATTTTTTTTCTTGTCTTATTTTAGTTTTTAAGGTTGTTTGTGTTTACGAAAACACATCTTGTTTGTGTTAAAGAAACAAGTCAATAAGGTTGTTTGTTAGCAAAAGTCATCTTTTTACCCAACTGGTTCAAATGTCAAGCTTACGTTAGCAGCTTAGTCGTGGTTGTTTAAGTTGTCTTTTTGGTTTGTAGCTTACTTAAGGCTTATTCTCGTGACTTATTTTTGTGGTGGAAAGAGCTTATTGTCAAGCTTATTTACGAAGCTTTTTTGGGTTTCTTAGTTTTGTTTCCACTCAGTTTGAATAAAGAAGACAAGGAAGTACGTTTTGGAGTCTTGTGGAACCGAACTCCTTTGACAACCGATCAACCAAAACCTTTTTGAACCGAACAACTAGTTTCATTTGCGAAGCGAACAACTTGTTTCTTAAGGAACCGAACAACTTGTTATATTAAGGAACCGAACAACTTCTTGTCTTAAAGAACCGAACAACTTGTGTCCATTTGGGAACCGAACAACCTGTGTCCATTTGGGAACCGAAAAACTCAAAATCAATAGGAACCGAACTAGCAATTTTGTGTGGCAACCGAACTAGTAAGAACCGAACTCGCAACAGTTTTGAATATACACGTTTTAAGCCATTTCGGATTTTTCGAGTTCGAGTGACGGTGCACTACGGGGCTTATAACTTATACCGTTGTGATCGTGATCCTTTTTCGATCATTGTGGTATATTCGGATTTCACCGACGATAACCGTATGACTCCGCGAGCTTAAAATTAATACACGTTCTTTATATATAAATTTAAACGACAACGAAGAAGAAATTGGAGGGAATTTGCTAATTTATTAACAAGAATTTGAACTTGCCACATGAAGCCCTTGGAATTTTAGACTACTTCTTCATTAGTCCTTAGTTTGATTATTAACCTTCATTATTGAAACAAGTTTTCACCGTTAGTCCTTAGCACTTATAAAACAGCCCATTTGTCCTCCAAAGTGAATCGTAATTGCACCGTTTGTCCTTATTTTTTAATCAACTGATACTCATTTTAAGTTGAAAGTTTGTACACCGTTCATCGTTTTGGCTCATTTCGTCAACAAAAGCTCAAGTTCTTCAACAACAACAACAACGATTTCACAACGATTAATCATTGCTTCACGGTTTCTTCTTGATTTTGTAAAATCCCGCGAAAGATTTAATTCTTTTCTTGGTTTAAATCATAGATTTGTAAATTCCCGTGAATGTTAATTGATTTCAAACCACAACAACAATCACTTAATCTACAAAAGGTCTACGAATTTGATTTCTCACATCAATTACCTCGAAATGTTTAACAAGAATGAGAGAGTTTACAATCCGCAATCTCAGATTCAAAGTGTTCCTCATCAAGTTTCAATGTTTCATCCACAAGCTTCTCAAGTGATTTATCCTCAACCATCAATGATTAATCCACAATCATATCAAGTGATTCATCCACAATCATATCAAATGATTCATCCACAATCATATCAAGTGATTCATCCACAATCATATTAAGTGATTCATCCACAATCATCTCAAGTGATTCATCAACAAGCATCTCAAGCACTAGATGTTTCTCTATAATCATCAGCAGATCCGATACAAGTTGATTCAAGCCTTGTTGCACCATACTTTCTTCCAACTGATGATCCACTTGAATGCTTAACCAAAGCTTTGACATTCATAAGTACCATACTTGCTTTAACTTATCCATCATCCAACAATCAACTAGAGACTTTGTCAAATCTAATGCATCAAGTTGCTATGCTAGAACGACAGACTCTGAGTTATGTGGATAATTGTTCAACGGGTAATGATCATATAACAAGACCGTATACTCAATCAAAGAAGATACAATGTCTCAAGCAATAGATGTTGTTAGCACAACTTCAGGAAGCAAGGATTCAGTTGAGCAAAGACCAACTTGCAATTTTGGCAGATACAGGAAAAAGAAGAATTATGTGCCCAGGATGCTTACACAGAGACAACTAATGCAACTCTTCCAAGTAAAAGGAGTTGAAAGGTATATGATAATCAGATTGTGATGAAAAACGTACCTAATTTCACCAACCAAGTATTTCAAAGGAAAAATCTCAAGATTAATGGTTCAATGCTCTCGCTGAGGTACCTAATATCCAGATAATGTGGAATAACAATAATTTAGATCATGGGAGTGCAGGTAGACCCGTTTTCCTAAACAATCGAGTATTTGAACCAATTCAGAGATGAAATAACCACTGATAGCAATATCAATGTCCTTTATTCTCAGTATGTGATAGAATCACAACAGACAACTGTTTAGAATTCTAACTTATCTGCACAACAAGATGCACTGATATTATCTGTGATTGAACAACTAAAAAGCCAAGTAATTAATTGCACAAAGATTAATTTGGACAATAAAAATGTCAATGATACTTTAACTGCTAAGCTTGAAAGGTATAAAGAACAAGTTAAAGTTTTGAAAGAAGGTCAAAATGTTGATTTAAAAAGTAAAGATAATGTTTCAGATTCATGTAAACAGTCTGTCGAGATTGATCCTCTTAAACAAATTCTTTCAGAACATGTAAGAGAAAAGAAATCTTTAATGCAAACATTTACTCTTCTCAAAAATGATTTTAAGAAAGAAGAATCTAGAAACATTGATAGAGAGATTGTTTTAGAAAAGAAGATCAAACAACTGGATAATATTATTTTTAAAATAGATCAATCACACAATCTAGTTCAGAGTCAATAGGTGGGGGATTAATGAGTTGACTAAACCCCCTATAAACCATTACAGTATATTCTATGATACATACCACTAAACAAGCTCTAGGTTTTCAAAATCCTTTCTATTTGAAGAAAGCTCAGCAGATGGAACCAAAGCTTTATGATGGTAATATCATTAAGAATACTGGCGCTTTTGTGATTCCTGACTCCGAAGAGACCCTAATGCTTGCTGAAGAGAGTCGTTCTACAATGCTTTTTAAAAAAAAGATCCATGAGTTAGAAAGCGTAAAAGTTAAGAATACTACACCAGTACGATTAATACTTTCTTAACCAAATTTCTTAAGATTTTGAAACACGATTTGTTCCACAAACTGAATTATCTACTATACAAGCCTTGGTCTTCTAGAATTTTGTGAATTCTTCGATCCCACTCTTTCTATAACCCACCAAAAGTTTGAGGTTCCAAAAGAACTTCCTAAAGTCAGCATGGTTAATACGAGTTTGAAGAAACTTAAACACCATCTTGCTTGGTTTTGACGTGGTTGTCAAAGAAAGAACTACGGCCACAACTAATACTACTGAGGGCTCTGTAGGGGTATCGACACATTACAAAAGCTTGTATTCTAGGATGAACATAATTTCCATTTAGTAAAAGCTTTGAAAGGACTTATTTATATACATTACGAATCATTGATTAGCTAAGAACTTTCTGAAGTCATAACATGACTTTTCATCAAATGAACACGGCTGCGGATTACCATCGTTTAAGAAGTCAAAAACATTTGAATTAAAAATTAATGGTCAAGTATTTTGAACAAAAACGAACGACGTTTCTTAAATAAACAGTCATATAACAAAGTATAACATTAGTTGTGAACATAATTATGTAGCGTTCTCTTTTAGGTGATAATGCTTCTGGTGAATGGGCATGAATGGGAAAGTGTCTCAAACATTAAGACTAAGTTTCTCAATAAAAAGGATTTTAAGAAATGAAGGAAAGAGACTTACGTAAATTGTTCAGAAGTTTTAATCCACTCTTAAGAAACATTGTCATTTCTTTAGAAGTTGAGCACTCAACATAAAATCAGGAAATTTTTCAAAGGGTCAATCGGTTTCAAATCAAAGTGCTCAATGGTGTTTGATCAATATTTTGAATTAAATGAATTGAAAGCTCAGTCGCAAGAGAAAGACACGGTCATAAAGAAGCTAAAAGAGAGAATTAAATCTCTAAGTGGAAATATGAATGAGGATAAGATCAAAAAGGACATAGAAGAGATTGAAACGATAAATATTGAATTGGATCATAGGGTGTCAAAACTTATTGCTGAAAATGAACATTTGAAACAGACCTATAAGCAACTTTATGACACGATCAAACCAACACGTATTCGATTAAAAGAACAATGTGATGCTTTAATTGCTCAAATCAATGCAAAATCTATTGAAAATTCGGATTTAAATGCTCAACTTCAAGAAAAGGTTTTCGCAATAACGGCATTGAAAGAAGAATTAAGGAAACTAAAAGGAAAAAGTGTTATTGCTTGTCGTGAATCTGTGAATAAGCCAAAAGTGATTGCCCCCGTAGTGCATAAGGTAGACTTAGAACCACTCTCCCCAAAGCTTAAGAACAATAGGGAAGCACATGTAGACTACATTAGGATCACTAAAGAAAATGCTGACACTCTTCGTGATGTAGTTGAACAAGCTAGAACCTCAAATCCTTTGGATAATGCGTTAGCTTATGCTTGTATGTACACGAAACAAATTCAGGAGTTGTTAGTATATGTTAGTGATACATGTCCTAGTTCCCCGTTGAAAAAAGTTGGTTGCCGTCACACCAATGAACAAAGCTAAGAAAGTCGCTTTTGCAAAGACTAGTACAACATCAGACAATAACACACAAATTCAAGTAGATGTTCACCAAACTCAGACCACTAACAAACCTTTAGTGCCTTATACAAATGAAAAATAGTTCACTACTAATGCTAGCAGATCAAAACCTCGCAGTGAGGGGTACGTGAGAACAAAACAATAAGCATGTAACATCAAATCGATAGATTCCCTCCCCAAACTAAAACGAAACATTGTCCTCAATGTTTAAGTCGGGTCTCTACGCAAATCTAAGACGTTTATTAATTATGCAAAGATAAACGTGAATCGATAAGATGAAAGGATATCGGATTTCCCCACACTAATGGCAAACAAAGGCTAGGAAGCTCGAGTGAACCGGGATAAAACACCGAACACAAGATTCTTCAGAAAAGTTAGGTTTATCCTGCAAACAATCACAAGCATAAACAATAAAAACAAAGAACGGAAGAGTGCAAGCCTCCTCACACACATTAAAAACTAGAAAGAAAAATAAATAGAAAATGGATAAGCATGAGGTGCCTCCCACGAAGCGCTTTGTTTTTTGTAACCGAGTCACATAGCTTGACTCGATCCCTGAATTCATTTGTCCTTAGGGAGAGTGTGGAGATCCTGGACTTCCTTGGGTGGTAAGTCCCCTACATAGTAATGCTTCACACGATGACCATTCACCTTAAAGTTTGGACCATCAGGTTGAGATAACTCAATGGTTCCGTATGGAAAAACTTTGGTGATGGTGAAAGGTCCTGACCAACGAGTTTTAAGCTTTCCTGAGAATATCTTTAGACGAGAGTTGAAGAGTAAAACTCGATCACCAACATTGAAAATGCAGTTTTTGATCTTTGAGTCGTGAAGCTTCTTCGTCCTCTCCTTATAAATCAAAGAATTCTCATAAGCTTGATCACGAAGCTTATTAAGTTCATTTAGCTGAAGCTTTCGGTGATCACCCGCGGTTTTAAGATCGAAGTTAGCATGTTTCAAAGCCCAGTATGCTTTATGCTCTAACTCAATTGGTAAATGGCAAGACTTTCCATAAACAAGCTTGTAAGGCGTACAACCAATTGGTGTCTTAAAAGCAGTACAAAATGCCCACAAAGCTTCATCTAATTTGTCAGACCATGAGGTACGGTTTTCTCCAACCGTCCTTTCTAGAATACGTTTTAAACCTCGATTGGACACCTCCACTTGACCGCTCGTTTGAGGGTGATAAGCGGTAGCTAGACGATGTGTAACTCCATACTTAGACATTACTTTAGCAAACTGATCGTTACAAAAATGGGTCCCACGATCGCTTATTATAGCTCTAGGTGTTCCAAATCGGGCAAAAAGAGATTTTAAAAACTTTACTACAACCCTAGCATCATTTGTGGGGAGCGCCTTTGCTTCAACCCATTTCGAAAGATAATCAACAGCTACGAGGATGTATTTGTTTCCTCTTGAAGACGGAAATGGTCCCATAAAATCGATACCCCATACTTCGAAAATTTCACAAACTTGGATAGCGTTTTGAGGCATCTCATCTCGTTGTGAAATTTTGCCTTGTCTTTGACACGTATCACAAGATTTGATCATTATATGGGCATCTCGATATATGGTAGGCCAAAAGAAACCGGCATCAAATACTTTTTGGGCGGTGAGATTGGCACTATGATGGCCCCAGTGGGTCCTTCATGGCAAGCTTTGAGGATCTCAAGAGCTTCTTGCCCATGCACACACCGTCGAATGATTTGATCCGCACAAGTACGAAAAAGATAAGGATCATCCCAGAAATAATGTTTAACGTCCTTAAAAAACTTCCTCTTTTGTTGAGTTGACATTCCTTTGATGATAAAATTCCCCGCATGGTAATTTGCATAGTCCGCAAACCATGGGGTATTTTCACTAGAAATAACTCCAAGAGTTTCTAAAGGAAAATGTTCATTTATGTCTTTGTTTTCTAACACATCCTTATGAGGATTCTCAAGTCTAGATAAATGGTCTGCCGCAAGGTTCTCACTTCCTTTTTTTATCACGGATGGTGATATCAAATTCTTGTAGGAGAAGAACCCACCGGAGCAACCTCGGCTTAGCGTCTTGTTTGTTCATAAGGTACTTTAAAGCCGAGTGATCCGTATACACTATGCTTTTGGATAAGACAAGATATGGCCGAAACTTTTCAAAAGCATACACAACGGCAAGCATTTCCTTTTTCGTGGTAGTGTAATGAATTTGAGCTTCAGTCATAGTCTTGCTAGCTATAATGTATAGGTGAAATGCTTCATCTTTCGTTGTCCAAGAACTGCATCAATCGCGAAATCACTTGCATCTCACATGAGTTCGAATTGGTAAAGTTCAATCCGGGACAACTAAGATAGGGAGTTCGGTAAAGCTTCTTTTTTATGAGTTTGAAAGGCTTCAATACAATCTTTTGAATAACACAAAACGGTGTTTCCTTATCAGGGTGGGTATTGGTCTAGCAATCTTAGACTAAATCGGCGGTAAAAACCTGCTTGACCTAAGAAAACTTCCTAACCACCTTTATACTGTAGTCGGTGTGAGGGGAGCTTAGCGATAACATCGACTTTAGCACGATCGACCTCAATTCCCGCCTTTTAAATCTTATGCCCTAACACAATCCCTTCTTTACACATAAAGTGGCACTTCTCCCAATTAAGAACTAAATTCGTGTCTTCACACCGTTTTATCATCTTTTCTAAATTGGAGAGGCACAAATCAAAAACTATCCAAAAAACCAAGAATCATCCATAATACTTCCATGTCTTTTCGATCATATCTGGGAATAGGGCCATATACACACCCCACCCCCCCCCCCCCCCCCCCCCCCCCCCCTCCTCCCCCCCCCCCGAAAGTCCGGGAGGCATTTACACAAGCCAATGGTATGCCGTCTGTACGCGAAAAGTTCATTCGGGCATGTGGAAAGTATTTCTCCTGGTCTTGGGGATCTATTGGTATTTGGAAATACCCTAAAAATCCATCTAGAAAACAATAGAACTCATTCCCAGCTAATCTTTCTATCATCTGATCCATAAACGATAATGGAAAATGATCTTTTCGAGTCGCTTCATTTAATTTCCTATAGTCGATACAAACTCTCCATCCGGTAACTAAACGTGTTGAAATTAATTCATTCTCTTCATTAGCAACAACGGTTATTCCACCTTTCTTGGGAACACAATGCACTGGACTAACCCATGGGCTGTCAGAGATCGGGTAAATCATTCCGGCATCAAGAAGTTTTAGGACCTCTTTTTTGATTACCTCATGAATTTTTGGGTTAACCCGTCTTTGACTTTGAACCGTAGGTTTGTAATCATCTTCCATCAAGATTTTGTGGGTACAAAAACGAGGGTCGATACCCTTGATGTCGGTGATTTTCCAAGCAATGGCCCCTTTATGAGATTTGAGCACCTTTAAGAGAGCATCTTTTTCATCATTTTTTAAACCTTTTGCAATAATAACTGGTAACTTATCGTTTTCTTCCAAGAAAGCATATTCTAAGTGAGACGGCAAATCTTTTAACTCTAATTCCGGAGGCTCTTCAATTGAAGATTTTGCCTCGGTCACTTCACTTTGTTTAAGGTCCATCGGAGGAAGTTGAAACGGGTCATTATTTAACAATTTTTCAATCAAACAAATATCTTCCTCCGGATTGCAATCGGCATGATCAATTTCCGGTGAAATCGAATCATCCTTAAGATAAGCTTCAATTTCTTCCAAAATGAATTCGGAAGTAAACGGCTCAGACGTCGGGGTGGGATTGCCACCTAAAGATTTATTAAACCCTAGCAATTTTAGAGCATACTCCTCACAAACTTCATCAATGATGTCAATTCGGTTTATCGACTTGTCATTTGTAGAGGAGTATCTCGTGGTTTGATCTAGATTAAAAGTGACGGCTTCGTTATCAACCCGAAGGGTTATTTCTTCTCCATAAACATCAATTAAAGCACGACCGGTCCTCAAAAAGGATCTCCCAAGTATGAGAGGAACTCGAGGATCGGCTTCGAAATCGACAACAACAAAGTCGGTAGGAAAATGGAACTTTCCCACTTTAACGTAAACGTCTTCAGCGAGTCCTTTAGGATGGGTTATGGATCGATCCGCTAACTCTAAAGTCATCCGAGTTGGTGTAAGTTCGGGTAGGGATAACTTTTTCCAAAAGGAAAGAGGCATAAGATTTATGCTTGCGCCAAGATCGGCCAAGGCGTGACATACATCCATTCCCGGAAAATTGCATGGAATAAGAAACTTGCCGGGATCTCCAAGCTTTTCGGGAAGCTTTTTGAGGAGCATCGCCGAGCAATTCTCGTTCAACGGTATCTTAGCTAATTCAAGCAACTTTTCCTTATTCATGAGCAAATTCCTAATCGTAGGAGCAAATCTTGGCATAAAAAACAAAGCATCCGCGAAACTTATGTCAAAACGCAAATCTTGAAACATTTGAAAAATCTTCTCTTTTTGATACGAAGCTTTTTCACGAAATTTTTCTTGATTAAGTCGAGAAGGATATGGAATATTTGGCTTAGGTAAATTCTTCGGAACATCGGGTTCCAGAATGGGAGTGGTTTTAGGCAAAGTCTTTGGAACATCGGGTTCCGGAATGGGAGTAACCGGAGGTGGGATTTGAGCGGTACTTCCTTGGAAATTAGATTGCTCCTTATCCGTTGTCTCCTCGGTTTCTCGTTCCACTACCTTTTTAGGAGAAGGATTAGTAGGAATCGAGGGTCCCTCGTAAGCAACACCACTTCGAGTAGTGATTGCTTTCATCTCACCTTTCGGGTTTGGAATGGTATTACTCGGAAGAGTACCTGAAGTTGAGGCTTGGTTTTGAAAGAATCCACTTAACATATTTTGCAAGTTAGTTTGAAAAACATTTTGTTGATTCATCAAGACGGCTTGTTGAGTCTTCATCGTGTTTTGAATTTCATTCTTAACTTCTCCTTTCAACGAGTTGATTTGATTTTGCATGTTTCTTATTATTTGATCATTAGTTCTCTTGTAACTTGAAAAATCATTTGAAAACTCTTGTTGAACTTGAGTATTAGGCACTTGAAACGGTTGGTTTTGAAATCCTTGATTTTGAAAATTCGGAGCATGATTATTTTAAACTTGAAAACCTTGATTACCATGAAAATTATTTTCTCGATTAAAATTATTCCCTTGACCTTGATTTTGATTAAACCTATTTTGACCATTGTTTTGCACCGGAGCAAAACCAGGTGGTGCCATTTGATTACTAACACGGTTTTGAGGGTTAACTTGATTGTAAGAACTCGTTTCCGCATGTAACACCCCCAAAAATACAACAATGCAGCGGAATACCACATGGGGTGCTACTTCATAATACACAGCGCTAGATACAAGAGAGCCCGCCGACCTTCTAAATGTGTCGTTTGTAAAACAATCTCGTTGATTTAATCAAAATCTGAATTTGATATAACAAATGTCTCATAATTGCATCACAATGAAAAACTTGAATGTATAGACTCCAATGCACTTCAAGAAATCCGAGCATATAATTTTCCTGAGAAAAACATGCTTAAAAAGGTCAACATAAAGTTGGTGAGTTCATAGGTTTCTGTAAATACAAACGTTAGTTCCAATAAATGTATCTGCCACTGTCATACACTTGCACAGTATCCTGTTAAAAACGTTTAATGACTACTGTCTCCCTACAGTATCATAAAATAATTGTGTGACCATTTAAATCCTTAAATGTCCTTCCAAAATGTATGTGTGATTTTTAGAAATCAATTAGCTGTAAAATATGCAAGACCATTTCTATCCCCAAATAGTCCCAAAATGTACGTGTCAAAGTTGGATCACAAATATCCAAAATATGTATTGCCACTTTATTCAAGTGTGTATAAAACCATGATTACCATTACTCTAAGTTCATGAACTGTGACGTAGACTTGTATGTATGCCACTTTATTCAAGGCATAGTAAAAGTGTACCCATCGTAGGTGTTCCCTCCAAGAACACCCGGGCGTTAATGAAAAACAATATGTACCCACCATGGGTGTTCCCTCCAAGAACACCCGGGCATTAATGAAAAATTATATGTACCCATCATGGGTGTTCCCTCCAAGAACACCCGGGCAGTAATGATTGTTGACCCCGCAGGCGCCAATCCAATCGTGATCCGACATGGTATAACGTTCGTTCCCAGTGATAGCTAGTCACCCGAACGGGGATTGTCAATCCCAAATAGATCTATCTTATAACATTCGCGCTCACCCTCCAAGTGATTTACAGTTCATGCAACCTAAGCTAATCCATAATCATAAAAGTATAAAATGCGTTTACGTTCAAAAAGTAAACCCAGTATTGTATCTCCTCGCGAGATATATAAATGAGTATGTAAACCAAACAGGTAATCAACCATGTAAATACGTTTGTAAACATGTATGCAGACGAGTTGAAAATGAGCATGTAACGAGTTTAAATCAAACCCGTAATTGAATTTGTAACAAGCATGTTCTCACCCCAAAATATATGTAAAACATGTAAAACGTGGGGCTATGAACTCACCTTGATGTTGAAGAACGATTGATAGGTAGGCATCTAATTCACTTTGATGATGAAGAATGACTGATAGATAGGCATCTAATATGCACAATACGAATGGAAGATGAAGCTGCCTGACCGAGAAGATGCAGCTTAACTTAACGGCTAAGTCCCACTAGCCTAGGATAATATGTTTGGGTTCCCCGGTGAATTGTTATGTCAACGCGACGCGTTGATAAAGATTTAGATTTAATCTTTGAAATGGTTTGGTGGTTGGTTAAATAAATAAATTTAGAATGTTCCCAAAGTGTGTAATATATATACTTTATATATTACATATGAAAAATAACCCATATATGCTTCATACCGAATTATATTAATAAAGACAGACAACCCAAGGATTAATGTGAACTGTATAATACTTTGTAAGTATAAAAAGTGAGAGTAAATAATTAACCAATTATTTCGACAGCTCATTTAATTATTCAGAAGTCCTTGTAGACACACGTCTTTAAGTTATAAATTAAACACACGACGTTTGTAAAACTTTTACAATAGTTATGGTGTTACTTTCTAGCTGAAAATTATAAAATATAAAATAATATTTTATAAACTTATATTTCGTTTCCTCGACATGTCGCGTCTAAAACAGTCATCTTATGGTAAAAATATAGTTTTCGTCCGTTGTCAGGTTATTGTATAGTTATATTTTAATATCTTTTAAAATATAACTTTAGTCTCTTTATCGGTTTATAACATAATATAAACTTTTTGTAAAACATTACTAAATATAAAAGTTATGTACACTTGCACACGAATTTCCCGTATATATATCGTTTTTCATTTCTTAAAACTCTATGTTTTCCTTTTAATCAATATATATTGAAATCATTCGTTTTTTTCAATATTTCAAATGCACACGCTTTCTAGTTATAATATATATGTTGCAAGTATTCACGTTTTCATTTTTCCAACTCCCACGTTTATAGATATGACATATATATTTCACGTTGGTTATATATCGAAAACTCACAAAAACTAATAAAATATGTTATTTATATAACCCTTAACCGCCCTTTTGTTCCGATTTATTTAAATTAAAATCTAGGTTAAAATTTTATATTAATAAAATTTTAATTTATATTTTATTGCTTACTTTCATCTTAACTAACTTAAATAAATTTTATATTTATTTAACCATTAAAAACCACAAATAATAGTTTATCATTTTAATATTTATTAAAACTTAAGTTATTTTCGTTTGTTGTTTTGATATATATAAACCAAACGAACCCTCGTTGTTTCCTCGTTGTTTCGCTAAACCAAACACGTCCTTCGCGTCTCTCTCTTAACCCAAACACCCCCTTTTCGCCATTATTCAACCAAACGCACCCTAACCCGTTTTAATAACCAAACGCACCCTCTTGTGTGATAATCACATAAACAAACAGCCCTTGGGTTGTTTACTACAGCCAAACGCACCGTTGGCTGTCACACAGCCAACCAAACACCCCTTTAATTCATCTCACACAACCAAACGCACCCTAATGACTCAACTATCAATCACACGCCCTATGTTGTTTCCTACCTCCACCAAACACACCCACAACCTCGACGCACACCCCGGCTGTCCCAAACAAACGTGCCCTTTCCGGGGCGAACACCAACCGACGCACCCCTTGGTGCGAAATGAAACCAAACGCAGCCTCTTGTGGCTGCTGACCCGGACCCAAACGCACCCTATGAGGTGAAGATTTACACCAACCGAGCCCTACCTTGGCTGCCAACCCGACAACCCTTGGCTGTAATTTATACAAACCAAACGGACCATGGCTGTTTCGCAGCCCACACCCAACAGCCCCCGGCTGTGAAACCCGCAAACCAACACACCCTTCGGGGCTTACCACCACCCCGAGACCCCCAACCCTCCCGGCTGTTTATAACAGCCAAACAAACACCTTCCCCCGGCTGTTTACCCCAAACCAACGCACCCTTCGTGGTGCTTATTTTAAACCCATACGCAAACCAAACGCACCCCGCTGTGGTGGTAAACCACAGCCAAACCCGGCGCACCTATTTCTTAAACAAACCAAATAAACACCTTCGCCACCCCAAATGCACCCTACGGTGGGGAGAACCACCACGAACAAACACCCCCGCTGCGAAACCCTCAACCAACCGCACCCTTTTTCGTGATGTTATATAAAAAAAAAAACCACAGCGCACCCTTGGTGGTAACAAGCCCGATGATGATGATGATGACGACAGCGGGAATGGCGTGGTGATGATGGAACGATGATGGGTTGGTACGTAGGGCGCGGGGTGGACGAGTGAGGTAGCGGGGTTGGGGTTTTAGATCGGGCTCTACGGGGAGCATTCCTTGAAGTCGCCCGGAAAATTTCTCGCCAGGAAAACTTTTCCGGCGGTTTGTTGGAGCATTAAGTGCTGGCGGCTCGGTGGTCGGATGGTTGGTGGTCCCGGCCGCGGTGGGTTGTATGAGAGGGAGAGAGACATTTTAGAGTGTGTGTGTGTTTAGTTGTATGTAAAAATGAAATAATTATATATAAATTTTATATATATATTAAAACTTTAAATCCCAAGTGACAAATTGAAATAGTTTAGGGACCAAATGTGTAACTTATTTGGTATAGTTTTTATAAGAAGATGGATTCTGGGACCCATTGAGCGACCTACGGAACGACTTATCTCTCGAACTTGCGCCATTGTTTTCCGAATCATTTTTCTGATAAAAATGAGTATTTACTTGATAATGTTTCATAAATATTTTATAATATTTAATAAAATATCTGTTGTTCATTTTGTGAACCGGTTTCGTTTCGGCTATTCCGACAATAAAAAATGGAATGTCAACTCGAAGTCATTCGCGTGTTATCCGCAACGCTTTTAATTAAAATGATAACTAATTTATTTAATATTTTTATTAAATAAATACTGATAATTAAAACAAATTTAATTGTTTTTGTGTGTCCGCGTAGTATATTGTTCGAAAAATGTTTGCGGTGCTGTTTTAGCCCTTTTCGGCTCGTTTCCAGGTCTCGGTGCGGAACTATAAAAAGTTGTCAGGAATGTCGTTTCACATCGAATTGCTTTAGGGTCCGAGCCGTGAAAACGGGCTTTAGATGGTCATTCTTATAAGTCAAGCCAGACCTAAAAGTCAAAAGGCTAAAATAGTTATCTTAAAAATCCGAAAATTCTCAGATGTTACAGTACCTACCCCTTAAAGAAATCTCGTCCCGAGATTAAATTTGTGTTATCCGCTTAGTGTGTCTAAGAAAAGACTTAAGATTTACTAAACCTTCATGTTGAAACCATGACGCTGGATAAATTTATTTTCATGCAATATCTGGTGTTTTTACACCTCTTAGTATACATAAATTTCGGGCTAGAGGACAGGTATCCCGACTCCATTAGAATAGGTATCTTAAGGAAACATCGTTTCAAGGTTTATAATTGGTATAAACGCTTTATGAAGAAAGCCTCTTAATAGTGAACACATCAATGAAGAAAGTGTAATCGCGTGGTTATGTCTATATAAAGTCATAAATGTCTTAAGGCAGAGTCTCGTTTCTGTTATCTGTAATGTTTGATGATTCACATCAACGTGGCTTATGGATGTAAGTACTCAACTTACTTGGCCGTACTAATTAGTATCATGACTTAATTTGGTGTACTGTTCGTCTGCAATGAGTAATTCAACTGAATACTATATCGACATATGCTTATCTTGTTTAAGGTGGGTTTCATCACTTAGTTGATAAAGTTTGTACAATCTGGGACCACTCCAGGACCCAACATTAGCAACCATAACAACGATACTATAACAAATAGTGATGGGATACAGAGGGTGAGGACCCTCCGAAAAACAATAACCACAGAATAAAGTTCAATAAAATGAGAGGAGCTCACGGAAGAGCTTATGCGATGGACGGCGGATTATGGTACTCAATCGTTAGTTTGATGAATCAGCTCCATTAGCTCAAGTGTGTAACAAGTCTGTTAACATCCCCAAAAATGTGTCGCAGCGGAAATATGTCAGGGGGCGTTACAACAACAAACAACCCTCCCCATCAACAATATACCTTACTCAAACATATACGATAATCCCCAGAACACACGAATAAAAACAATACAATACACACAAACCTAAATACCCCAACAATCACCCCCATCCCCCAATCCCATAACATCCAACCAATCCCCACCCCACTACCCCCTCACACAAACAACATATCAACCACCATCAAACCACTATACCCCCAACCCTAATTTATAACCACTCTAAAATACCTAAACCCATACCCATAATTCACCCCTCAAACACCTAAATACATCCCCAAACCCACCAACACAACCACTCCCCCTATACCTCGACCCCTTAACTCCCCCCCCTCTAAACTATAAACAATCACCCCCCTCCAACACCATCCCCTATAACCTCCCAATACCATAACCACCTACTACATTCCCTATTCTCATAATCAAAAAACCCCATCATTTACATGTTGTTGTGTGTGTGTGTGTACCCTTTTATAGATCTCGGTGCCTTATACTGGTTTCAGGAGTGCTGTGCATCAGGCTTGGGAGACAGGAAGTAATGTCGGGGATTAATGTGAAATGGCGGATGAGTGAACGCGCGTGGTCGCAGTCGAGATTTCGCTTGATCTCACTAACGTCTTATGTGTGCATTAAGTGTTTTTTTTTTTATTACCCCCAACGAAATACACTAATACACAGACTTACTGTTTTTGATTCAAATATATGTTGTTATATTAGAGATTATCGCACTGCGTATTGCAAGTGTCACACGTTAGTTAGAGTGTTACTGCGCGTTTTCATTATCTTTGCATAGTGTGTGTTGATATGGGTTCTTTTTTTTGATGGATATAATCCTGTGTGTGTGTGTGTGGATGGATTAAATTGCTAAACACATATCCTAATAACACAACCCTTCCTTTTTCTCTAACCAACCCACTCAACAACCCCTCAACGCTCACCACCCTTTCACTTACCATCCCAAACTTTAACCTTTCAATTTTTTATAATTCCCACCCACTTATACCCAACTTCAAACACCACGCTAACAACCCACCCGCCGCGGCATTTATTGATACTTCCACATGGCATGAATTAATACGTCCATATTATACCCACCTTAACACGAAGAAGTTAGAGTATTGTTCATGTGTGGTGTGTGTCAATGGAGTAGTGTTAACTTTCGAGGTTCGATGAGATCCTAGCAATAGAGTAGAGAGAGTGAGAGGCGAGCTGATGTCTCGACAATTTTTTAAAGGAAAGAGATCTACTAGTATATAGATTTGAGGACAGAAGATAGAGGATGAGAGGAGATAGATGAGATGCGGGCGGGTTGAATGTGTGTGTGAGTATGACTGTGGTAGTGTGGGGCAGGCCAGGTTGTGTTGGCGTGTGTGTGAGTAGTTGAGGTTTTTGAGGGCAATTATGCCCCCACATCGCTATCGTGGCGGGATGTGGTGTCATATCGATACAATGTATGGAGTCTCTAGGGGGCGCTGTGTGTGTAGAGTATAGATATATATATAGAGAGAGAGATGAGGAGCGTTTGTTAATGAATGTAAAAATCAAGTATGTAAACCAAATGTGTAGAATAGTATGAGAAAGATATTGTAAACGAATATGTAAACAAGTTGTATTGGCATGTATTCTCCCCCGAGATTTGTAAAGTAAATGTAAAACAAGTGAAAGAGGGGCTATAAACTCACATCGATGATGAAGAACGATTGGCGGGAATGTACACATTGAGTACAAGACGAAACGGAAACTGAAACGGCTCGACCAAGAAGTTGCAACTAGTCTTAACGGCTAAGTCTCACTAGCCTAGGATAACTCATTTGGGTTTCCCGATGAATTGTTATGTCAACGTGACACGTTGATAAAAGATTTAGATTTAAAGTTGTAATAGTTTGGTGGTTGGTTAAATAAATAAATTATAAATCACCGAACCATAAGTTTATCAATTGATTATTTACATAAATTAGGACGCTTCTTTATGCAAATAATGAATTATAAATGAGAGGAGCTCACGGAATGTTATGCGATGGACGGCGGATTATGGTACTCAATCGTTAGTTTGATGAATCAGCTCCATTAGCTCAAGTGTGTAACAAGTCTGTTAGTTCCACGAACAGATTAGGATCGCAAGGATTTGCAATCGCAATGAAGGTCTACTCATCTAGATATGAATTGCTATCGATAGGTTTGTTAAAGTTGCCGATATAGTGAGGCCTTTACGATTCTGTTCGGTAGTTGCGGTAGATACACGATTGGGTTGTGATAGATCCTTTTCAACACGACTCTGGCGATTTTTCGAATTAGGTACATACTCGTATAGTCATAACGGATTACCATTAAGGCCCACTCATTTATAATTCATATTTGCATAAGAAGCGTCCTATTTATGTAAAAATAATCAATTGATAAACTTATGGTTCGGTTGATTTATAATTTATTTATTTAAACTGAAGGGCGTCCCAATCCTTTCAAAATAATTAAATTTATAAATCATCCTACTTTATAATGTACGGTGCAATACGCGTACCCTCATAACCTTGAAGATGATGGATGACATTACGATGTATGTTCTCTAATGAGTATGGGACGAGTGATTTAAAACTCGTCTTTGGAAGCCTTGGGGAGTAAAACTGTCAAGCGAGATCAACATAGAGTTCAAGATAGGAAATGAGTACCTTGGTTAGAGTAAACCAGGTAGAAGTCTCGATGAACCAGTCAACATAGCAATTATCATATATAATCCCCTATTATAAGTCACCGCAATACAAACTTGTAATACTTAGATTTATGCATAATCCATGTTAAACAAAACTATGACGGTCTTCGTGTAATACATATAGTATAAAGCTACATAACCTTCAAGGCGATGGCTGACATGACGATGCATGTGCTCTAATGAGTATGGGATGAGTGTTCCAAACTCGTCTTCGAAGACGGGGAGTAAAACTATCAGGAGATCGTCATCGTGCTCAAGATCGTTAATAAGTACTCGGTTAGAGTAATTAAGGTAAAGGTCTTTATGAACGAGTCAACATAGCAATTATCATATCAATCCTTATATTACAAGTCCCGCCCATACAAGACTTGTAATACTTAGATTCATACATAATTCCATGTAAACAAAAATTATAACGGTCTTCGTGTAATACTATATTGTATAAAGCTATGAAGAAAATAATATTCTTAGAGACCATTGTTTAACTTACAATGTCTGAGAACGAAGTGAGACCATTGTGCAACTCACAATGTCTGACGAGTAGAATGAGACCATTGTGCAACCCACAATGTCTTAAAAATATTCTGGTATTTATATAATAACTCTTATATAAATAAGCGTACGATATACGCGAAAGGAATGCAAGCATATATATATTATATATATGTATGTCACGTAAGCACTTAATGCAGCACATAATGTAAGCACGTAAGCAAGTAGTGTGTATGCACTTTGAAAATGTTTGATGTGATGCAATGTTTGTGAAAACGGTTATAGTCTAGGGTAAAATATGCAACCTAGTTCTCTATAACCAGTGCTCTGATACCAATCTGTAACACCCCCAAAAATACAACAACGCAGCGGAATACCACTTTGGGGTGCTACTTCATAATACACAGCGCTAGATACAAGAGAACGACCTCTAAATGTGTCGTTTGAAAAGTAATCTCGTTGATTTCCTTGAAATTGATATAACATTTGTCCCATAATTGCATCACCATGAAAAACTTGAATGTATAGACTCCAATGCACTTCAAGTAAGCCAAGTATCTATATCACCTGAGAAAAACATGCTTAAAACGGTCAACATAAAGTTGGTGAGTTCATAGGTTAGTTTAAATATGAATGTAAGTTTCAAATGAATGTATTTGTCCACTGTGTCATCACAGTACCATGTAAAAATCCCAAAGATTTATAAAGAATGCACGACACATTTTATATCACCAAAAGTATCAATCTTATCCCAAAGATTTATAAAGAATGCATGATCAATTTAATGTCACCAAAAGTACCAATCTTATCCCAAAGATTTATAAAGAATGCATGACCAATTTAATGTCACCAAAAGTACCAATCTTATCCCAAAGATTTATAAAGTATGCCTGACTATTTCAATCCTTAAATAGTCACAAAATATATGAATATATGTTTAAATCCAAGATTTGTAATGTGTCCCCTCCAAGAACACCCGGGCATTTCTGAAAATAATATGTATAAGGTAGGACCGCAAGACTTTCCCCGTGATAACGCAACACATGCAGATATCACAAAAATGTAATTACGTTTTCCTAAGCTCATGATACTGAAGCTCGACATAAATAAATAGCAATATAAAATTGCCCACATTGCCCGTATTGATGTTCTACCCGGAACATCCCAAATCCGACATGGTATACGTTCGTTCCCGGTGATAGCTAGTCACCCGAACGGGGGCGTCACCCCCAAATAGATCTATTTATAACATTCACGCTTACTGAGACCAATCCAATTGGTTATACCATAATTAACAGTTCATGATAATGGGCTCATTGGGTATTGTTACCTAGGCAAACACGTAATCATAATGTAAAAATGTCCACTTGCGTCCAATTGTAAAAACCCATGCATATGTTTCTCACCCCAAAACGAGTCCATAAGTGTAACCAAGTATTGTATCTCACCGCGAGATAATAAATAAGTATGTAAACCAATTCGTAATCAACCATGTAAATGCATTTGTAAACAAGCATTTTCTCACCCCAAAAATATATGTAAAACCAGTAAAATATAGGGCTATAAACTCACATTGATATTGTAGAATGATTGGCAGAACTGCACATATTAAGCACAACACGAATGGAAAACCGGAACGGCTCGATCAAGAAGTTGCGGTTTATCTTAACGGCTAAGACCCACTAGATTAGGATAATGTATTTGGATTTCCCGATGAATGGTTACATCAACACCCCTTTTGTTGATACCCAAACAAAACGCACCCTGGTGGTGCATAAATAAACCACACGCACCCTAGTCTATGAAAAACAAAACCAAACGAACCCTTCTATGGTGGCGGTCGTGGTGGATGTGGTGATGGTGGCTGTAACACCCCCAAAATCGGGTCGCAGCGGAAAGGTAACAATGGGGTGCTACGTCAAAGTACAAAAATCAAGATATAGACGCAACGTATGTAATATAGTCCGTATATATTACATATGGAAAATGGACAAGTATATAATTCATATGGTGAATTATATAAACAAAAGGGGACAAACAACCAAAAGAATTAATCGAGGTATATAATACTTTCAAGTATTATATAAGGAAACGTTAATAAAACATAAAAAACTTTTTAAAAAAGGCAAAACAATTCGACACTTTTTTAGAAATCACCAATTAAATTAATAAAATATCCTTGCATAAAAGTAAACGTACGTTTTAAAGTTTCGTAATATATAAACGATGTTTTCAAATATTTTACAATCGTTATGACTTTATCTTCCAGTCGAGAATATAAAATAATATTATTAATAATTTTAATGATTCGTTACGGAACGTTTTAACTAAACTATTTGCGTGTTGGATAAAGTATCATTTTTTTCGTTTATGTATTCAGGATTATTGTATAATTATAAATTAAACAATGTTAAAGCTATATAACTTAAATCCTTTTTCAATCAATTCGTTTTGCAATTACTCGCGCGGTTTAAATATATATATATATACATATATATATATATACATATATATATATACATATATATATATACATATATATATATATATATATTTTAAACTAAACCAAATAATAAATATTACATTTATTTAACCAATTTAAACCACCAATTTATCCGGTTCTGTATTTATATAATTTCTTATGATATATATTTATTTGTCGATTTGTACTAACCCAAACACAACCCTTTGTTGTCTTCTCTTAACCCAAACGCACCCTTATGTTTTTCTGCTAACCCCAAACACACCCTAACCGTGTCAAAACCCAGAAACAAACACCCCTTGTGGCTGTTTTATTAACCAAACGCACCCTAATCAGTTTCTTTATAAACCAAACGCACCCTAATCAGTTTCTTTATAAACCAAACGCACCCTAATGTGGTTCTACTCAAACCAAACGCACCCTTTTCGGTATTAACAGCAACCAAACGCACCCTTAGTGATGGATATAACAACCAAACGCGCCCCTTTGGTGTTTTCTACAAAACCAAACGCACTCTAGTCGTTTTCTACAAAACCAAACGCACCCTACCCTGTTGTTACACAACCCAACGCACCCCTGGTGCTGCTGACATACCAACAAAACGCCCCTTGGTAACTTTTTTTCTGGTAACCCACACGCACCCTTTAGGCTGAAACAACACCTAACGCACCCTACGATGCGGCTGTGTAAACCAAACGCACCCTTGAGATAGCAATCAAAAACCAAACCCACCCCTTGGTGGTGGCTATTAGCCCAATGGGGGCCCCTGATTTGGTGGGTCAGCACACCCAAAACGCACCTAATCTGCAAAACAAAACCAAACGGACCTAAATCTTTTATGAACACAAAACCAACGCAGAAATGAGCCCATGTCTGGTGCAGACTAAACGAACACAAACACCCTTTTTGGTGCCTAATAAAAACGCTACCCCTTTTGGTGCAAAATAAACAAACGCACGCCCTTTGGTGCTTGAAAAATGAACCAGACGCACCCTTGGTGGTCTGGTGGTGGCGGCAGCGAGGTGGTGGTGGCGGGAGCTATGTGGTGTGATGGATGTGATGATGAATACGATGATGGTGGATAGACATGGGATGGCTGAAGTGTTGGCGGCTGTGGAAGTGTGGGAGGCAGTGCGGTGAGTGGGTGGTGTGGGTAAGAGCGCGTAGCAACACACCATGCGTGGGATAGTGTTCGGAATAGATCGGGGGAGGATCTATCTTTTTATAAATTTTGAGTTCGCCGGAGTTTGGCCGAAAAAAGTGGCCGGAGATGGCGGCAGTCGGGTGGTGGCCGGAGATGAGCGCACGGAAACTTCCGGCGTGGCGCCCGGAAAACGAGAGAGGGAGAGAGAGGTGTATACATATGTGTGTGTTTTATCAAAAAAATGAAATGAATTTTTAACCTGTATATTTGCGTTATCAACACACGTTACTGAATAAAATGATGACTAATTTATTAAATATTTTTATTTAATAAAAAGTGTCAATTAAATATAATTTAATTATTTTCTTGTTTCTATAATCTTGCGAGGGCATTTCCAGTCCACTTTTTGACTGTTTTCCGGTCTCTCGGTCAAAACAAAAAAGTTTGTCAGAAATGTCGTTTTACATCAAATTGCTTTAGAGTCCGAATCGTGAAAACGTGATCTAATGGGTCGTTTTTGATAAGTCAGCTTAGAAATAATATATATCTTTTACGTTTTCAAGTCAAATGAGTTTAAAATAGCTTTGCAACTGATAGATATGTGATAATAAATATGATTTATTATTTAAATAAGTTCTGAAACATTACCGGTTACGCGGTATTCGTTTTCATGTGACAATAAAAGACCAAAAGTCAAAAAGTCAAATCGGACCTGAAAAGTCAAAGGTTAAAATAGTCTTTTAAAATTTCGAAAATTGTCGGATGTTACAAACATAATCAACACATAACGAATAAGATGCAATCAAAATAAACATAAACCAAACATTAAATTATCATAAACATCGTATTAGCCAATAGCCATTGCAAATATACAAATGTCATAGACGAACGATTAAGGTAAACTAAACATTACTGAACGATACCAAAAACTGAACGCGTATTTAGAGTATAGAAATTACAAGGGTTTCCTATGGATTGAATTGGGTTGCAAGACTTTTTTTCTTCTCTTCTCTTCTAAAAAAACAAACATGGTGGTTAATGCCTTCTTCTCAGTCTTGGTATATTTCTTGCACTTTTTTTGCACACTAAATTCGTATTTAGGGTTCGGTATTTATAGGCTTGGAATTTGGTCGATACGCCGTATTAAAAGAGTTCAGTATGGCGTATTGGGTTTTTTTTGCATGAGCTCCACGTTTATTATATTTTAGAATATTCCATTACCTGTACTTGAATACGGCGTATGGGTTCATTTGGATACGGCGTATAGATCTTTGCTTCGTGGATGCTGAGTGAAGTTCAGGGCACAGATACGCCGTATCTTCCTTGATGGATATAGCGTATAGGATAACAGAACATTAGTCTTTATGATTTTTCGTTTAAGCTCCAAAATGCGTGCCTTTTGATTAACTTTCACTCTTTGCTCGATAATTACTGCAAATAAAAAATATAACCAATTAAGTACCAATTCATGCATAAATAATGTAAAATGAGCAATTTAGCTAGGATAAATGATGTAGAAAATAGACGTTATTTAATGTCATCAAATATCCCCCCACTTGAAAATATACAACAACCTCGTTGTATAAATATAACATGAAAAACAGGAACTTAAAGTATTAGAACAGAAAAATCCCTTGAGATTTGCTCGCTATGATCCTTCATGTTGCGTATATGAGCAAGAATGTGTGTTGTAAATGCGTCAGGATACCAGCATGACTACAACACACATAGAATTCTTGAAAATAAGCACATCAAATTCTTCATCTTAATCAGCAAGGTTTCTAGATTAATGCTCAGAAAGCAAAAGAAAATCTTTCTCCGAATAATCGTCGGTTAGATTACAAAATAAATCCTAAAACTGTATACGATGTCGATACGCCGTATCCATATTTACAATCACGCATTTAAAACTTATTATAAATTCTAAGTACTGGTCAGAGGTCGAATACGATGTATTCATTTAATGAATACGCCGTATTGACAAGTCTGACAATAAAGTTTTAAGTGCAGAAAAATAAAATGGATAACGTCCAGGTCGGGGTCAATATGCCATATCCATAGGGTTTGGATACACCGTATCGACTACCTGGGAAGACAGACTCAATAACAAATTGAAAATTACATTCTGGGTTGTCTCCTGGCAATCACTTTTGTTTATAGAAAAGTATTTAAGTTAGACTTGCTTCCAGCTTCACTCCAGCTCATGTATGCTCACGTATCCACATGTGAGAAATTATTCAACCTTCGTATCCCTTATGTATTAGGGTCCCAAGTTCAAGACTCCTTTATAGAAACTTTTAAGCTTTTGATATGGGTGCGATATTCCATTCAGCTTGTCATGTGCACTTACCTTCAGCAATGGTCGAATCTTGTTACATTGTGTATTAGTTAGGTGTTTAAACCTTAGATGTGATCGCGCCATTTGGTAAGTCACACTATCGTTACCATTGTAAATGGTAATAATTCCACCAAACCGCCTAGCTTTTACATAAATTTCTCTATAAAATGGTTTTCCAACAATCACTTCTCCCATGTCTTGATCTCGGTAAGTATCCATATTTTCTACAACTACAAAATCAGTCACAACAGAAAAGTCTCTCACAAAAAGAGGTACATTCATAAATGCTCCAACAACATTTATCCCTTTATATTCACTTTATCTTTCATTATTGAATTATAGAACTTTTTAGACATAACATTGATTGATAAAATTGGGAAAAAGTTAACATTCACATGTTCAAAACCTATCATACATGAAAACTGCAAGTTATAAGCACAATCAATATGGATCTTCCTATCAAAGTCACAAATCTACTATTTCACATATGGGATAGTTGACACAATCATCAGATTGATGATCTTTAAACCCACAGTGTTTGAATGGTAGGAAGGGTTTCAAAGGTCTTGAGGTTTGAGATCTTGAGGAAGATCCACCTTGACTTTTGAGATGCTAAGACATGTTTATTGAGTTTATGTATTCAGCATGATCACAAGTTCTGTGATAAGTTCTCTTACATTTTTTACAAAACATAACTTTGTAACAATTCTTAGAGACATGATTGTTCATTCCATAAAGTTCACAACCCTTTTTGAATTGTGTTTTGTATCTTGTTTAGAGTGAATTTTTAGGAACTTGCTGAGGTTTGTTATTTCTGGAGTAAGCAGGCTGATTCTTGCTGATTTGTAATTTTAGATCATTTAGTTCTTTCATTACAACAGACAAAGGAATGTCATCTTCAGTTTACCAGCAGAAGCTGAACCTTTTTTGGAAAGTAAGACATTTTTATTTCCTTTACCAGGAGCTGAGGAATGGGTTGGTTCATTTATGATGACACCTTTTAATGTATTAGTTTTTACAGTTGAACAAGACTTCAAAATTGATTTGATGGTTCTTAGGTACATTTTCAGGTCTTTCCATTATTCAAGCCATCAGCTAATTCTCAAGTGGGAGAAGAGAGTTTAGCAACTGTGGGATGATTCTTCAGCTAAATCATAGTCAGTGACTTAAGAGTCAGTGACATTTACTAAGGAATTAGTTACTTTCACTTGTGATTCAGAAGGAAGAATTCTAAAAGTATTACGATTAGGCAAATTAAATTCTTCAGTTTCAGATAGCCAAGGTCTTTCAACATTGGGAATAGACATATTGGTATCATCAGCTAAAGATTTTACTAAGACTAAGTCTTTTTTCCCAGAACTAGAGGGATCTTCAGTGAGTTGATCAACTCCTAAGATTTTTCTCTTTTGATTAGGAATTTTTTCATTGGTACACTAATTTACCTTGTTAGAACTGTTAAGCCATGTTTTAGTGATTTCAGCTAGTTCTTTCAGTTATTTTCTCATGTTTTGATTTTCTTTGAGAATGTCAGTGTTTAAATGCTACATAGTGAGAAAATCAAGCTTTGCTTGTTTTAGTTCTAACAGTTTTTCTTTGCATGTATTCAGTTCTTGAACAATATCTCTATGTTTTATCACAAGATTATTTCTTGTTCCTCACCAAAATTAAGATCAATACACAAATAATCAAGAAAATATTTTCTTTATCATTATCTTTCATTTCAAGAAGAGTGTGTACCTTTCTCATGGAGATCTTAACCCATTCACTAATTCTAGCACTTTCTTTGCCAACAACACCACTTTCATCATCAGCAAGTGCCATGAGTACCTTTACCTCACTGTTTCATTGTCATCAGAAGACACTTCCTCTTCATCCCATTCATATGCTTCAACAATAAGACCTTGATTCTTAACCTGTAAGGATTTAGAATTTTTACTGAAGTTACCACACTGGAGATCAAGGCCAGTTTTGCCTTGATTTGTTGTATTTGCTTCAAAGTCTTTGTTGGCCTCAGTACAGGTTTGTGTTGATGATGGGCTGATGGAATTTTGTGAGGATTGTGTGAAAGGTGATTGTTGATGACTAAGAAGGAACTGGTTTCTTAGAAAAGAATCGCTCTTGCAAAGTGACCTTTTTCTTCCCACATTTATGCATTAAGTTTGGTTAGTTTTCCTTTGCATCACTAAAACCTTTGGCGTACACCTTTTGAAAACACCTTTTAGATTTAGCTAAAGTGCTTTTCATGAAATTTCTATTTCAAGGTCATTCATGTACTTTGACTTTTCTTGTATACTCTTCATCAATTTAAAACTACCTTGAAAGTCCTATACACAATAGAGGTTGAGATTTAGGCAGTTGAAAATAGGTGTTGTAGAGGTTAACAGACTTTTTTTTCAGTTTCTATGATTACCGTCAATTTAGTTTTCTTTATACTTGAGTTTGTCCCAATAGAGATAGCAAGCTCTGAATTCTTAACATGGTTAGTATTTTTGAGACTTTTGCAAGGAACTTAGGCCACTTCTTTAGTAACCCCATCATGTAAACAGTCATTTATTCCAAGCTTTGTAAGGCAGTTTAATGCCATCTTTTACTAGTTTATTCATTAAAGCTTTGTATCTCGTGAATGTTTGTGTTAGATTTTCACCTTTCTTGAATTTAAAGGTATTGTAGCACAACTTAAGGTCCATGACCCTATTTTCTTTCATATCAGAGGGGCCCGCATGATATAATATCATGTCTTCCCATGTTGATTTTGATGTTTCATAATGGGGCAATTTCATATTTCCCCTCCTTAAAAATGGAAATTTCATATATACCCAAACATGCTTTAAAAACATTGTACATTATGCATTCATGGATTGCACTTTGGGTATATATGAAATTAATGTTAAAAGTAGGGTGATATATGAAATTAATCCTTTCATAATTGATAACAAAATTCATTTGGTCATCTAGTAGGACAGACATAATAAGACTTTTAAGTCGTTGATCTAAGTTACCAGCCTTTCTTTCATTGTCTATCATGCCATTGCGCTTTAGGTTTTCGCACACTAGCTGTCATTGGGACATATGGACCGTTGAGAATAATGTTTTTGAATTAAGAATTAATACCAACTATGTGTCACATGAACCTTTTCTTCCAATTGGTGAAATTTTCCACATCTAGTACAGGAGCAACATTTAACTAGCCACCCCTATATTCAAGAGTTTGTGATACTTTTGTTGATTGATGGATCTTGATTTTAAAAATCTTTTAAGCATTTTATAAAAAGCTTTTGAAAAGGTTTTATAAATCAAACTTCTCTAATACCACTTATTGGTCCCTTTGAATGTGATATAAGTGATATGTGAGAAATCACATATCCGTTTTATATCAAAATGACCTAAAATGACTAAATATATGCAAAATTGCTTGTATAGATTGTATTTTGTTTTGGTGATATTGTAGGTAAGGGATATTGCAAATCATCACAAGAAACGGTCAAAAAACCGGATCAAAATGAAACAGACGGAGAAGAGTAACAAGAAATGGAAGGTTTCTGTTTTAAAGGTCTTCAAAAGTCTACTCTTGGACCAACTCTTGGTCAAGCACAAGAAGACAAAACCTTGAAATACCACAAATACCCTTGATGGTTAATCAAATTCAAAAATTAACCCTAAAACCTAACACCGTTATCTCTTTTATCAAAAGATGATTAACGGTCGTTTTCTCCTAAACAGCCCAAAACCAAAACCAACAACGGCCCATTCCTTTTAAAATAAACCCTGAGCCCATGTCGCAAAGCGTCGTTCCCCTTGGTCTAACTTACCTAAAGTTCAACATACAGTTAAAAGGCTGCGAGTCCCTTTTTACTGTTCATATCTTCTTTCAATCAATTACCCGTCAAAAGCGAAGGGGTGTATTCAAATTGTATGAGTGAGGCATCAAGAATTCGAGTACTAAGTAAGAGCTGGTAAAGTTAGACGACACCAAACCCTTATATTGGTCAAACAAAACAGAGAGGACCGCGGAATCCTAAAGAAGCCATATGGAAGTAGGATTTTACATTAATTCCTTGTAAAAGAAAGCACACATCCTCTGACACAAGGATTCCTACGCTGGCAATCCGTTTGTTGTGATCAATATCAATCCATTACGGCTAATACTTGAGATCAATATGGATTGCATGAATGAAAGGACGAGTTCAAGGGAGAGTCTAAAACTTAAGAGCCTGATTCCTTCCCTTTGAGCTTTACAAATAGAAGGACCTCTTACACATCAACTGCAAGGGATGATGGGAATTAGATTAAATTTTCAGCTTTAACAAAATTTAGCTTTTGTTAATTTTTCTTTAAAACTGTTTTAGCTTATGTTTTCTTAATGTAATTTCTAATTTTCATATTGTAATCATCTACTCCTTTTCAAATATAATTCAAGTTTCTTATTATGCGTTTTACTCCTACAAGCTCACTTTATTACAAAACATTGATAATAAGTTGTTACAACTATTTCATAAGCTCCTTATAAGCTAATCTCAAGTCATCCTAAGTCTCTATGCCTTAGATTGAGACCCACAAATTGATCAACTTAATTTACTTACACATTTAAAATCAGTTTAATACATATGCTACTGGGATGGATTTGGTTGCTTTAGATGATAAGCTTACCCTGGAAGAGCTTATTGGACTTTACTAGCTTATCCTTGTGATATGCTGAGCCTTTGTTGACTAGGCTCACCTTTGACTTATTCTTAGCCTTGTTTAGAAGCAAAGGCTCTTGTAAGTTTTTCATTTTGTCCTTTTAAAAGCCTTAACTTTACTTTTTCAGGCTTTATTGTACTTATTGCTGCTTATTTTTGTTGTTATCTGTTGTATCTGTTATAATTAATTATCAATGCTTAATATTTTCTTTAGTTAGTTTAGTTCTTTGTTTTCATAATAAAATTTATAAAATAAAAAAATTCTATCAAAACCAAAAAATATTAGCTTTGTTGTTAGTTTATTGATTCTGGCTTATTTGCGTATTGGATTTTGTTCATTTTGTCTGTTTTTAGCTTTATTGTATCTGGTATCTTAGTTTTGAGCTTTTATTTGCATTTTCATAAGCTTAAATGGATTTGACTGTGTTTAAAGGGGTGTTTGGCACAACAGTACTAACTAAGAGTTAGTACTGCTTATGACATCTTTGTTTCTTAAAATTAAATTTGAAGATCATTTTTAGGCTTACAAGTTTGGATTCTAGGTAGTTTGTTAAGATTGATAAAGTTTTCTAGTTGCTATTTTGAACCTGTGATCATTAAGGCTGTCATAGTAGCATTTTTAGCTTAAGACCTTTCTAGTTATTGTCATTGCTCAAAATACTTTAGTTTTAATGTCATAAGGTTGCTTAAATCAAGTCATTTAGTTTTCATTTGTAGTTATTATGATTTGGGTTAAAAAGTGTCATTTGCATCAGTTAAAGAAAACAGATAAATAGCCATTTTCATGAACAATTATCAGAGGGTAATTTTAGTTTTAAAGTCTAAAATTTGGTTTACAAGTAATTTTTAGGTTATTCTTAACCTGTTTGAAATTATTTTTTAAAATAAGCTAATTAGGTCATTTGTTTTAAGCTATCAAAGTATCTATTTGTCTTTTCAAAACATAAGTTTACTCAGCATGATCTGAGTATTTCAGCTGTTTTCAACCAGTTTTTTTATTAAGCACTTGTCTTTCAAAGTTCTTTTCAAAAGTGGTTATTTGTAGCTTATAGGTCAAGGTAGAGGTAAGTATAAGTCAATTTGTCTTAAGTGTCCATTAGCTTATAGAAATTTAAGCTTAAAAAGTGCCATTAGGTCTGTTTGGTACTAAGTTTTGCTTAAAAAGCTTATTTGGATTTTCAGCTTATAGCTTGTGCTTTTTGCTCATTTCTAGCTTAGACAAGCTTGATAGGTTGGTTTTTAGTCAGCTTTTTAGCTTATTAAGTTTTAGTTTTAGTTTATCATTAGTTTTAGCTTATTTAGTTTGTTAAAAAATGTAAAAAAAATTGGTTACGTATAGTTGTCTGAATTTTAGCAATTTTCTAGCTTTTTGTAGTTTTCTAAAAGTTGTTTCTTTCTTCTCACAAAAAAGTTTTTTCACATTAAGCTGTTTTTTCAATTTGTTTTCAAAAAAAAAATATTTGCAAAAAAAAAAAAACAAATTTATGTGCAAAGAGGCCTTGGATCGAACCAAGGACCTCCTACTTAAACAAACACCATATCCCACACTCTCACACACTTAACCATCTGTGCTACATTAGCTCATCCAACATTCCTTGTTTACACTTTTCTTTTAAACACCTTTTTCATTTCTTAATTTTATTACAAGCCGTAGCTTTTTCCTAGCTTTTAAGAGCTTTTCGTTTTAGCTTATTTTGGTCTAGCATTTTTATAAAATCAAGTAAGTCGTTTTACACTTTTAGTAATTTTCTAGGAATTTTTAGGATTAGTTTGTATTTTTACATTTAATTTTTATTTAAAAACTTTAAAAATATTCATATAAAAATAAAAAAATATTCAAAAAAATAAATTTCTTTTTCTAAAATTTTCTTTTTTTTTCTCTCGGCTAGGGTTCATAAAATTTCTTTTCATGAGTTAATATTTTTGAAAGTCTTTTTTTTTTTGGCAATTTTAAGAACGAAGATTTCGTCCGTTCTCGTTTTTTTCGTTTTAGTTTAATTAGCTCTCGTATTAGGAAATTTCCTTAGCATTTCCTTTTTAATAGTCAATTTTGGATTAAAAATAGTTTAGAAAAATCATTTAGGGTTAATTTTATTATATTTTAGGTTTTAATTGTGCATTTCTTTAATTTTTTTTTTTATGTTTTATTTTTTATTTGTGCTTAGTTTTTTAGTTGCTTTTAGTGTAGAAATAGATTTTCAACAAAAATCATCTTCGAACCAGTTCAAGTCATTGTCCAAATAACAAACGAGGTCTCAATTTCATAAATCTTTGGGGAGCAAAACGACGCCTGGTAAATCACTTTAGCGTAAAACGTGTAGTTTTTGTGTGGATTTTTACTTCTAAAATCTTTTCCTCAGAGGATTTTTAGTTAATTTCCTTTTACTTTGAGATTATTACGTTATTAAATTGAAAACGATCAATTTTGGGCCGCTGTCGGGGATTTGTGATTAGATTCCATCGTTTTGCGTTTGTTCGAAGATTCTCTCGTTTGAATTTGTCGATCGTGATTTGGAGAACCTTTCGTCTTCGAAAGTTACGTCTTTTAAAAAAAATCAAAAATATAAAAAAACAAAAAAACATAAAAACTAAAAAAATATTTTTATTTTTCTTTTTACTATAAGTAGAAGTTAATAAATAAATAAAAAATACAAAAATATTTGCTCTTCCGGATTTTTCAATTTTTATTGTGTTCTCTTAAATACTAAAATACTTTAGCAAAATTAATTCTCGTACTAGTGAATTTGTATATATCCATCAATAAGTTCCCAAACCAAAGATTCAAAAAAGTAACCATTTGTGTCACTTACGAAAAAGGCGCACCTCCTTTGTGAAATTTTACTTAAGAGAGTTACCCTAAGTTTGTTGATTATTTGATGAAACAAAAATATTTTCCTGTATATATTTTCTCTCCTCATTTGTTTGTTTAGTGCATGCGCACTAGAAATTCCAATTTTCCAAACAATTCACCCATAACCATTCCGAGACGTCAAAATAGAAGACGTGTTCCAAACGTAGTCGAACCCGAGCTTTGTAGTATCGTTGAAGTTGCACCAATGGCGGAACGTACAATGGAAGAGCTACTCCGAGCACCCACGGAAGGGTATGGAGAAGTTATCGTTATACCGGAAATTAATATGGATCATTTTGAAATTAAAACGAATTTGCTATAATTAGTTCAAGCTAGTCCGTTTCATGGTTTTGAGAGGGATAATCCCCATACGCATATTAATAACTTCAAAAGGATTACCTCGACTTTAAAATTTAGGGATGTGCCGAATGATGTGATTAAACTTATGATGTTTCCATATTCCCTTGAAGGGAATGCTAGGATTTGGTACGAAAAAGAACCTCTTAATTCTATCTTGACTTGGGAGGATCTCGTAACCAAATTCGTGAATCAATTTTTCCCTCCCTCGAAAACCACTCACTTAAAGAATGAAATCTCTCATTTTACCTAAAAATTCGATGAGACTTTTAGTGAAGCATGGGAACGATTTAAGGAAATGCTTAGAGCTTGTCCCCACTACGGATTTTCGGAGTTAACCCAAGTAGATACTTTTGATAATGGTTTAAATGATAATGATCAAGACTCCTTAAATGCCGCGACGGGTGGAAATCTTTTGAGTAAGACTACTAGAGAAGCCTTAAACATAATTAAAAATAAATCAAAAGTTCGTTATTCACGAAACAAACCGAATGTTTCTAGGGTGAATTAAACTTCTAGGGAAAGTTCTAGTAGAACGGATGAGAGAATTGATAAGCTTGCGGACCAAATTTCGACCTTAGTTGAGATTGTTTCTAAGAAAGTTGTCACTCCCGCTCCGGTTAAAGCGGTTGAGGAAATATGTGTTACTTGTGGTGGGCCTCATGCTTAATTGTCCTAATACCAATAACAATCAATCAAGTGTTTGTGCGACAACGGTTGCTTACAATCAAGTAGTACCTCCAAACTGTGTTAGCAACCAAATGGCACCACTCGGTTTTGTTCCGGTGCAAAACAATGGTCAAAATAGGTATAATCAAAATCAATGGCAAGGAAATAATTTTAATCGGGGAAATAATTTTCATGGAAATCAAGGTTTTCAAGCTCAAATTAATCATGCTCCAAATTTTCAAAGCCAACTTGTATAAATACAGTTTGACTATATAGAAACACTGACTATGAATACTTATTGTATTTTCGGAATTCTACACAATATGTATTAAGAAGAACAATGAATAACTAATCCTTGATTTATATTAATCTTGCTTCTTAGTGATTACAGATTACTAACTATTAGATATGATTGTATGAGATGTATATTGAACTGATGATTCTAACTATGCCGTGAGGGATCCTTTTATAGACTAAGGATAAACCCTAATAGGCTTACAAAACGCATAAAATATAATACATATCTTTTCCTATAATATCTCATACATATCTCTTAAAAGGTCTAAACTTTTTTCTACTAACGGTACTAACTAAACTGATCAGTTATCTTAACATTTTGTACTGTCAGTACTAATTATAACTATCGGTACTAACTATTATCACTAACGGTACTAAGTCAGGAATGAATAATTCCCAACAATCCTCCCCTAAACATGAATTGTTGAACTCACTTAACTTCATGTTTCTTCAAGTTAATCTTCTTAAGTTCTCGGAGGATGTATCCAAACACTTTAACATAACACGATCTAATCTTTAAACACTATCCATCTTCAGCAGCAACTCTATCCTTTCAGCAACACATCAACATCTTTTCAGCAACAATCCAACTAAGTTGGCTTTGTAGTTTTTGGCAAACTACCAGCCATCAACGGATTTGATCGTTGCCTTTACCAGTAGCCGTTTGCTCTGGGATAGTTAACTCTTTATTTCAAAATATGGTGAGTTATTTTACATAACAGTTTTTTCGGTAAACTGTCAAACATTAACGGATTGACTGTCTTTACCCAAATACCGTTTGCTTTTAGACTAGCCAATGATTCTTTTCCATAACTTGGTGCATTGATTAAACCATATAGTTTTTAGCAACTATCAGCTTTCAAAGATTTTGAGTAGTTTTACCAAGAACTGTTTGATTTGGGAATAGCACAACTCCTTCACCATGAAGCAAGGTGAGTTGAAAACCGTACAATTTTTGGTAAATTTCAAAACCATAAAACGGATTTGAGAAGTCTTTACACAAGCCGTTTGTTATGGACTAGCCGTTCTCTATGCCTGTTAGCATGGTGTAAACTGATGACCATTTGTTGTGTGGTGGTTAGCCAACACGCAATACCCTCTCAATTCCATTCACAGCCATCATTTCTTCATCAATCTGTTGCTTAATAAATCTTATTAAATCAAGAGCAACAGAACTTTCTCTTTCAACTTCTAATCCCAGATCAAGCATTCTTTGCCATAACTCCTTTGAAAGAGGATATCTTCTTTCAACTAACATATAAATAACAATCCCATCTTCAAGCTCCATAATGCAAACTCCACAAGCTTCATACAATCTCCAAGTGATAATCTTCAATCTTGTTGAGTACTCTCAGAAATATCCACTTTGATTATTTTCTTCAGTTGAGGATTTCTAATATCTTCAATATTCCCCAAAGAAAAAATCAAACTTAAATCCTATCTATGTTAATTTCTGAGTAATTGCTCCTCAATTAATGTCATAAAATGAAATAAAATCTTGCTATCAAAATATGAAGTCTTCCATGAGATAGGTGATAGCTTGATGATTCCCATTGGCTTTGTAGATAACAAGATAATCTCCATTTGGTGATGATACCTTGTCCAATCTAGCAATGACAGATTTCTTCTCCATTATCTCACTATCTAAGATACCCTCAAATGTAACAATCTTCAAGCATTTTCTATGTTCATCATCACTGTCATCATCTGACTGTTTCTTGGTTTTTCTTGCAATCATTTGATATGACCCCATTTTCTCATTCCTTTGAACCAGCTCTGTAACTTCTTACCTTAGAAGGTTCCTTTTCCTATGTTTTCTTCCTTTAATCTCTTCTGATCAGTGTCTTTTACTCCTTCATTCATCTCCTTAATTCTTCTTTCATCTTCAGCAGACCCAATTGCAATGAAATCTTCATCTGACCTTTTTATCTTTTCATACAGAGCTTGTATTTCCTCAAACTTCTTGGTTTTCAAATGAGAGTGCTAGAAATTTCCTACATGCTTCAAGTAGGTCATCATTTGATTTCTTAATTGATTTTTTGTAGGTGGTTTATTCCTAATAGATTCTGATATTTGTTTAGCAAGAAATCTTCTTTGAGCAGCAATTGTGTCATGAAGGAATTTTGCTCTTTCTTCTACTGTGAATTGCTCTCTTTCTTCTTCTTGAAGCCTTTCAGCTAGAAGTCTATCAGCCTCAATTCTTGCCTTTATATCATCATAATTTCTTATGAGAGCATCATTTGTAACTTCTTCTTCAGCTAATCTTTTCCTTTCTACTTTTGTTTCCCAATCCTCTTGCAACTTCAGCCTTCTTCTACTTTTTTTCCCTATTCATCTTAGCAAGTTGCTTAAACTTCTTTTAGACATCAGGAATACCCTCAGATTCAGTTTCAGACTCATCTTCCTCTTCAATTTTCTTCTTTCCTTTATCTTTTGGATCAATCTTTAGAAGAGGCTTTAATGTCAATAATGATCTAGTTGAAGTAGGCCTAGGTCTCTCAGTCTCTTCAACATCCTTAAACTCTACTCCTTTCTTTTTGTTTTTTTTCTTTTTCCTTTTCTCTTGAAACTGCTTTGCTTGGCTCATGTTAGAAGAACCTGGCAAATTGTGTTCATCATCTCCAACATTGTAGATGTTAGAAATAAATTGTTTGAGTAGTTTGAGTAGCATTCTTCCTACAATTCTGATCATCAGTACCTTATATGTCTATCGGTATATATTTTTCAGTGTCGGTACTAACTTTGGATCGTCGAGTACTAACTTTGGTCTGTTCCGTATAACTTTTTCCTTGTCATGTACTAACATATTTGCTTGAGCAGTACTAAGTACATCATCAGTACTACTTCGAGATTCATATTATCCATCTCTTCATTCAATACATCTCTTGACCTCCCCACATCTTAAGCATCCTCAGTGTCTATATTATCAATTTCATTGTCATCACGCTCATCAAACAACGGATCTTTATGGGGACTGAAGATTCAGCTTCTGGTTCGTCTTCCCTCCCTTGTTTGGATACAGACTCCTTTTGCATCCAGTTTGACTTCAAAGATTTCTTTCCTGCCAACCTTAGCTTCAAAGGACCCTTTTCATCCAAAAACTTTGTGTTGTGTAATCAAACAGGTTTGGATTTCTTCTTGAGCTTCTTGATTTGTGCATTCAAGTTTTTTTAATCTCCTTGCTTTGTTCTGTAACATGTGTATCCCACAAAGAGATACAAAGATCATAGACACTTTGGAGTGTCATGCCACCCTCAGTCCCTGAAAGGGATCTATCACTGGATGATCTGACCTCCTTGATTCCCACCAGAAACCTCTAGAATAGAATCAGGAATATGTGGAGTAGGTGAAGGTCTAGGTGATGGGTCAGATGAGCTCAACAATTTAATTCACTTGGTGAGGAGGAGAGGGTGTAAGTTGTGGTTAGATGGTTCTTTCTGAACGTAGCACACTCATCACTCAGTTGATTGTAACCAACATGAAAGCAATTAAAGGTTGACTTCTCGAAAAATGTTTACCCTTTTTAGCCATAAAGGAGAAAACTTTACTTTGTCAAAGCATTACAGGAAAATGATTAAAGTATGGTCTACCAGTTCACTAGCTGTTTATTCAAAAAGATTGAAATAAAATGTGGATACATTACAAACTTCTTCTTTGCATCTAAATGTCTAAGCATACCATCAAAAATTAATTTAGAAAAATTATATTTCTGATTAGATGTTAAACAAATGACAGCAGTGGCAATGTTAGTGGGAATTTGATCCCAAGAGGTGCTTTTTGAGCTAATACAATGATTCATTGTATGAAATAGAAACCTCCATTGGGGTGAAAACAAAGCTTTATTAAATGTTAACACTGTTAAATCCCCCTCATAACCCATGAGCTGTATAGCATCAAATATAGCCTGATTAGGTAGAGAATCTATCCCATCAGCATCATCAAAAAGAAGGTCACTTCTTATTGATGCTTCAGAGATAGACACAGGCTTGCCAGCTACTTTGGCAGTAATGTACCTTACATTGTTGATTATTTTGGATTTAGCAGACATCCAAAATTGTTCAACAAATGTAGTAGAGACTACGGGACTTACAGTGAGAGCATGATAAATGGAGCTTCGCGTAAGAAAATCAATAACTTTATGAAACTCTACACTCCCTTCAGACTTCTCTAAATAAGCGACCATATTGTGCTTAGGGCATGATTCAAGAATATCCATGGTGAATAAATTAGTGATCTTCGGTTGAGAGAGAGATAAGGGCTTGTATGGAAGAGAATATTTGAGAGTGATTAAGTAAAGGAACTGTGCAATTGAGATGGGTTTATATAGGTTTAGCAAACCTAAAATATTTGAAACCGGTTTCAAGTTACACTGTGTACCCTTGGCGTATTTTATTCACGTCTCTATAGCAGGACTAACTTTACCCAACGGTACTAACTTTGCACTGTCGTACTAACTTGACGGTCAATAAAAATGACCAAGGTTGGCAAAACATACTCAATAACCGTCTTTATCTCTTCCAGGGGACTACTTGGATAAAAAACCCAATGAACTTCTTGAATTCGTCCACGTTGGTAAAGAGCTCTGCCACTGAACACTTCATACAAACTATACAACAATTCATATTGCCTCCCCTTAACTAATGCATCTTATGGATTGATCATCCTAATAGTAACAACCAAGAGCTGGAACCTACTAACATCAAATTCCTTAGTTAGAAGATCAGCTACATTGTTATCAGTGTGGATTTTAAGCACTGATAAGTTTTTTTCATATGGATCCCTTATGAAATGGTGCACTATAGCAAAACTAGTTTCATCCCTTAGTTTTAGAAGAACACCATCTAAACCTGCTTAATTCATCAGTGATAACCAGGCAATAAGTCTTATGGTTAGATTCTTACAGATGTAGGTCCAAACAAATCCATATGAAGAAGCTGTAAGGAGTGACTAATAGAGCTCACTGATCTTGGCTTAACTGGAGGCTTGTGTTGCTTTCCTTTCTGACAGCAACACAAGTGTGGTACATTTTGGAATATCTTTGAAGGTATAACCTCTAACAAGGTTTCCCTTTACAAGTTTGTTTAGATTTTTAAAGTTAACATGACCCAACCTCCTATGCATTTGGTTTGCATTCATCAATTGTGGCATTTTTTTTTTTACAATTAAGCAAGCTAAAACCTCCTGAAGGAACAATGTGTCTCTAAATTGAAAATGTACATATTGTTTTTGTATAGGATTCTATGTAATACTGATTTTCATACGGAACTTAATTCAGGAGACAAAATACAAGGACATTCAGAGTCAGTAACAGAACCTTTCTTTTTGTCACAATTTGTGACACAGAAAGCAGATTGAAATGCTTGAAGTTCTTTCACAAATGACCACATCCTCAAAATCTAACTTTTCCCTGATTTTTATTTTACTTACCAGTTATGTAACCGTTATACCTCCAAAAAGCAACAGGGGGCACACAATTAAAGTCTTGATATTCTGCAAAGGTAGGGCCTTGTTTACAGTCATGTGCCTAGAACATCCATATCAACTATTCCTATATTCTGTATAGCCCTAGTGGATAATCCTGCACATCAAATAAAAGAGATTAGATTCTCTTAGGGACCCAAGCCTGTTTGGGCTTGAGTATGCCTAGTGGATCTTTAAAAGTGAAACAATTTCTAAAACTGGATCCACCATTGTATTTGGAGACATTTTGCCAGTAGTGGTGTCTTTGTGGTCTCCAATTACAACCTGCTGAGGGCTTAGCAGCAGTTTCCCTTTTTCCCCCCAACAGCACTAACTGCATTCACCTTAGCAGTATTAACCTTTTGTTTTGAAAAAATTGTTCTAAGTGCTGTTGTTTTATTAAAAGGCTTTGAAAATGGTGAATGAGTTTTATGAAAAACAGTTGTTGGTCTAACTCTATTCACAATAGGCTTAACAGTATTAACTTTCATAGCAGTACTAGTTAGTACTGCCTGTCTGTTAAAACTATGCCTAGCAGTACTAACATTTTTAGTACCGCTAGCTCTAGCAGTATTAACTAGAATTTTGTCAGTTCTAGTTAGTACTGTGTTGGAAACAAAATTGGTTTTGATGATTCACTCTTTGCACATTGTTCCAAATTGGCCTTATCTCCCTTTGACTAGAATTCCTTTTCATCCTATTGTTTAACACAGCTTGTTTAGCCATCCTCTTTTCATGGAAATCACAATCTCTAATAAGATGATTAAGACTTCCACATACAAAACATGCTCTTGCAGTAAACCCATACCCCAACTCCTTCTTGTCAACTTTAGGATTTTTACTATGTGTGAAATGATTCTTAACAGTTTCCCTAGGAGATTTTACTTGCTGGTTAGCAAAACTAGGTGTTTCCTGTTCTTTTGTTGGTAGAGACACATACTCATCTTCACTATCTGATTCATACTCCTTATATGATTAGGAGCTCTCAGACCAAACCTAAGGTTGGACATTTCCTACATTCAGATTCATTAACAACTGGTTCAGACACTAATTCAGGTGGTTCATTGTACTAATGTTAGATTCACAGGTATCAATGTCACTTGTTTGGGTTTCAGATTCACTAGGTTGAGTCTGTTTTGGACCATATGTAAATTTTGAGTAATCTATTTCTATATCAGGTCCATATGGCATGTAATTTCCTATCATAGGTGGGGGTACAGCATGTATTCCTCCTGCTGTAACAAATCTATCATATAAAGGTGGATTTTCAAAATCACTTTCCTTACTCATAAATACACTTTGTAAAACTTCATTTTTTCTTAACTACAAAATGCCATCATATTTGGATCCATACCCAAGCCTAAATTTATCATTAGCACTCATTTGGGTATTTAGCAGTTTACCAAGATTTTTAGAAGAGTTGTGCCATTTTTCTACTTTAGCTTTTAAATCTTCTTTTTCTTTTTGAGCTTCTGCCCAATCGTTTTCTTTGGTATTGTTAGGAAATCTGGTTTTATAATCTAAGTCTATTTTATAAACCCTGTTCTTTTCTTCATACAAAGTTGACCTTGATGATGAGCAAATAATTGTGCTTAAACTTTCTTTTGACCTTGAGTATATGCTTTTATTTCTATGCTTGCATAACTAAGTTGTTCTCTATGAGCATCATACATTTTTTTAAGTTTAGCATAAGACTCTTTACATTTATTTGAATAGGAAGTTACCTCTGTGTCTGAGCCTGAGCTGTTACAAGCCATCAAAGCATAATTTTCTTCTTCTTCTGGGTGACTCTGTCCAATTAACTCTTCTTCTTATCAATGGTCCACCATTGCTTAGAGTCTTCCTGCTTACAGATCTGTCTCCCATCCTTATTTCCAGAGTTTCATGCATATTCTCCTCCTACTAATCTTGATTTCCCTTGGTTCTACACTCTCTAGCAATATGGCCATGTCTTGTAGCAATAGTAGATTCGACTTTGGTTTATCAAAAAACCAAATGGTTCTTTGCATCAAATTTTAGCTTTTTACAGTCTTTTTGTAGAATTTTTCTTTCCTCTCGAAATCAGGCCACCTGCCATTTCAACGTCCATTTCTTCTAGTGTCAAATTCATCAAGCCGTTCCAAGTCATCTTGATATAATTAAGGGAAACTGGATTGATTGCAAGTAATGGTATGATAAAGTTTGTTCATACATGTGAGTTTGACAAGAGTATTGGAAACACTATAAGCGTACTTAACTTCATTAGTACTGCTTATGTTCTCTAGAGACAAATGATACAATTTTGCGTGATAGCAGGATGATGCAGTAGGGCCTTTTACTTCATTCTCAAAGGACTCTTAGATTATTATACAGATTCATCAAGTTGGGACTGTCCATCCTGGCTTGGTCCTCATGATTAAGGAAACTTAAGACCAGGCAGAAGGTAGAGATCTAAGGAATTTCTGATTTGCATCCTCAGTGGATACACCTGCCCCATGAATCTCTAATTGACTCAGAAGACTTTGGAACCTGTCATAGCTTTAGGTAGCCCACCCCCCCCCCCCTTCTGAGTTTGATACAGTGGATCCTTTAAACTGATGCTTGAAGATTACTTCTGCATTCTTTTTTTATTCGTCATTCCACTAAATTTGATTTGATGGCATCCCACATCTCTTTTGCATCAGTCATCTTATGAAATTTAGCAAGATGATCTTCTAGTAAAGCCATAAGCAAAGTGGTCCTAGCTTTTCTTTCTCTTTCTCTGGCTAGGATCTCTTCTGCAGTCCTTCGTGAGGCAGAACCTGATTTCGACCTTGTGTATTGTGGTGATTGATACAGGACCATTCCGATTTTGTATAACTTCCCAGATTGGATAGTCTGTATGGGCATAATTAATGTTCCATTTCACTGGCCCATATATAGTATGTCTCCTTTTTGAGAATAGGAAGTTTGATGTTGATACTGTATGAGGAGTTTTTGTGTTGGGGTTTGTGATGTTGATGGTGGTAGTGGTGGTGGTGGAATTTCATCTTATAAACCATGACATTGATTTAGGTTTTTGTAGATTTAGATTTATAACTGGTTTTTGTTCTTCTTACTCAGAGTTTCTCACAGGCTCTGATACCACTTGTGAGTCCCAAACTGAACAGATCTTTGCAGCCTGCTAAGGGTGATAGCCAACTTGTATAAATACAGTTTGACTATATAGAAACACTGACTATGAATACTTATTGTATATGCGGAATCTACATAATAGTATTAAGAAGAACAATGAATACTAAACTTTGATTTTTATTAATCTGTTAAAGTGATTACAGATTACTAACTATGAGATATGATTATATGAGATGTATATTGAACTGATATATCTAACTATGCCGTGAGGGATCCTTTTATAGACTAAGGATAAACCCTAATAGGCTTACAAAACGCATAAAAGATAATACATATCTTTTTCTATAATATCTCATACATATCTCTTAAACGGTACTAACTATTTTCTACTAACGGTATTAACTAACTGATCAGTACTTAACATTTTGTACTGTCAGTACTAATTATAACTATCGGTACTAACAATTATCACTAACGGTACTAAGTCAGGAAAACATAATTCCCAACACAAACCATTATGATAGCATAACCACTCCTTCAGTACCCTTAAAAGTAAGGGGCTTACAATTTAAAAAATCCTTGTACGTACACTCACGGGGAGTGCGTACAGTTCCTCTAATTCCAATTTCAGAATTGTGGCTTCCGTCGCCATGACCATTAGTGCTATTTCAAAAAGTTTCATGGTTAGCAAGTGTCGCAGACACTCTTGCTTCGATTAGCTGTTCAACAGCAGCAACTATCATAAGGGTAGCAGTAGCAGCAGTAGCCTTTGCAGCAGTAGCAGCAGCCCTTGCAGTAGCAAAGGATCTTCTTGGCGGCATACTGTTCTAATCACAACAATATAAAACACGTGATTTTTCATAAACATCACAACATGACATGGGTACAACATATATCTAACAAGATCACATCACACAGTGATTATATAACATGACTGGCATCATAATACATAATAGAGTTAAGATTGACATGACATAATACAACATATCATATATAACTGGGAAAACATACATGATTGTCTGATACAAGAAATGAAAAATATAAATCCTACTACCGTGCTAGCTGGGTATAAAACCTATAATACTTAGCCGGCTAACATAATGATAGCTATGAATATGACATGAAAATCTTCTTTCTGGAGTCTCATTGTGTCATATTTTCTAGAGCGTTCTCCAGATATGTTGATTTATGGTGATGTTTAGTTTGATGTATTTGTCTAAGTCTGGATATGGAGGTTGTGTGTACGATTTACCATCAAGAACAAGACCCCTCATGTGTTAGGTATCGACATAACTCTTTGTTTTAAATATAATGCATTTAGACATTCTTTTTATCATGATAGGGTTCCGGGTTTGTTTTTCCATGCTCTTTCCAATGCAGTATCCCGGGGTTGACTTTGACTTCGTCTTGAATTTATTAAATGCACAAACGTTGTCAAGTCGATCCAAAAATGTTCGTTTTAGCTACGTTTTCAATCCTTTTATACCTTTGGCTTTGGTTTTTCGCGCTCTATCCAATTCCGGTCTCGGTTTTGTCTGGTTTGGCTTTGTTTTTGTCCTTTAGTGAATATCCGGTACCTGCACAGTACAAATACAAAAACAAGCATATTTATGGCATTTATTGTGCGTTTTTGGTCATTTAGGGTCGGTTTTAATGAAAAATGGTATGTGTAATTAAGCACATACCAGCAAACCCAAGCGAGGCCCAGCATAAGTTTATCCCGTCTTTTACCTCGACACGTTGCCATCGATGATTTCCATCAAATATTGCGTATTTTTTGGCACTTCGAGACCTTCGTTTTCTTTTTGTCGTTTCTGATTTTATCTTTATACAAATAAATATTAATTTGATGGAGCATCATTTTTTTATGGAGTCGTGTAAGATGTGCAAGGTGGTATATGTATATATATGTGTGTTGTCATTGAGATGTGTAGTCTTGGAAGTAAGTACACGTGTGAAAGGATGCAATTATAATTATGGGTGGCCAACATAATTATAAAGGTATCACACACGTGGACTTGTGACCATGATTGCATTGATCGGTGTTTACTTGTTAGGTGGTAGTGTAAGATGTTGTATTATGTGTGGTTAGGATATGGATAGTTGTGTAGTTAGTAAGTTTCCCTTCTATCTATCGCTTGCAGATACCCCGAATACCTATTATTGCTACTATTATTATTGTTGGGTCTGTTTGTTTGCTCAATACTTCATTTGGATTTCTAACTCTAAGTTTAGCATCCCTTGCTCGTACCATGCTAGTACGGATGTCCTATCTTTCCTATTCGGTGTCTTGATGGATATTGGTTGTTTGGATCTGTTTCTTTGGATATTGGTGCGTTTAATTGGTTCTTTCGTTGCATTGATTACTCGTATAAGTATCAAAATTTTATTTTAAGCACTAATTGTACCTAACATATTAGTGTAGATCATTACTCCGTTCTTTATATATCCTTTAGTTTTTGTAACATGTTGCGGCATGTCAGTACCGACATTTTTCTATGGTTTTTCTTTTGATCGTGAGTACGGATGAGTCTTCATGTTCTTCCCTTTTGGTTCGTAATGTATTTGTATGAATTTCTCTTGTGCGTGTTCGCTTCACTATTATTCTGACTATATGGTTCCTGGTGCATTCTTTCGCTCTCAAACAATAAAATTGTGTTAAAGTATTTACAGTATTTTACAATCCCTTTTGGTATTACGATGTCCTTTGTTTCAGTAAAATATTTTAAATTAATGTCGAATTATAAAAACCTTTTTGAAGTATATCTTGATGGTGTTTGGGGAAAACTATTTTTGAAATGATTTTATGAATATGTTATGACTTCGCTTTTATGTGAATGTCTCTTTATTTTTATGAAAACTATGTTTACAATGATTTTTATAAAATGATGTGATACAGGTTGACTGTCAGTACCATGTTTAAAATGATCTTTATGAATAAAATATGTTTAAAATGGTCTATACAAATAAGATACGAAACTTTATTTTTTGTGGTTAATAAATTTTATTTATATTATGAAAAGTATGTTTAAAACGATTCATAGTGGTAAGATGCGATACACGTTAGATAACTATTTCTAGATTTTTAAGACAACCATGATTAAAATGAATTTTATAAAGATTATATTTAAGACTATTTTTTTAATATTTAAAATGATTTTTATATTTAAAACGACTTTCTTTATTATTTAAAGTGATTTTTATAAAAACATTATTTAGTTGA
>BQNB010028592.1:0-52752 GCA_026074375.1 Tanacetum coccineum
TCTTGGATGGAAAAAAGAAATGTAGTTATATTCAAGGTTTTAACCTTGTTCTCAATAACCATGGCTCTGATACCAATCTGTAACACCCCCATTTTGACAAATATAGCAGCGGAAGCTAATCTGTAACAAATCATAGAAAACGACTCAAAAGAGACGTTTTGGAAAAATTTAGTTATTATTCATTTATTCATCAGAGTTTTACAAAAGGAGGTCCCAAAATCTAGAAACTTAAAGTTTGAATGATAACAGTTTTGCCATCTTCAAGTCCGTGCCACTTCGTGCCATAAGTTGCTCAATTAACTAAGATAAACATGCTAAAAAGTCAACACAAAGGTTGAGTGAAGTTCATGGGTTTAAGTTTAAACAGTTTAAATACAAGTTCAATAGTGGGTTACATTGTTATACACCCATAGTTTGTAATAATTGCATGTATATATAATTATCATGGAAAACAGTATTATTGCCCTAAGCTCATGAATCACATATTTAAACTCAATAGAACCGGGAGCTTCTACCTGAGACATACTGGGAGCTATTACCCAAAGAGATACTAGGAGCTACTACCCAAAGAGATACTGGGAGCTACTATCCAAAGAGATACTGGGATGTCTTATGGGAAAATGGTGGTAACTTAGGCAATAATATATCAGGATAGCATATAAAGATGGGACTATTCACAGTGATGGAACCATATCATATATCAAAATCACTTGTGTTTAATTATAAATCAAGCATGTATCCCCTTTGCGGGTTTATAAAACATGTAAATAAGTAAAGGTGAGGTTATGAACTTCACCTTAACAGTACAGGGAAATCTGATTGATGGCAAAAGTATATGAAATAAAAGTAACGGCTTTGTCACACAACCTGGGTAATATGTGAAGTCTTAATTTGATCGAATATGCTTTATGTCATAATCATGGTGACGGTTCGCCTAAAGCTGATAACTTTTCGCTTTAAAAATACAAATTCGGTGCAGGTTATGCTGAGACGATGGAATATGCCTAAAAATTTTAGGACTTATGGGTAGTTTTCTTATCGTTATAATGTGCGTTAATGTCCCTGTCCTTGGTAATTGGTGGTTTCGAGTCACTTGGAAGATTTGGATAAGACCCATTTCTTTAGGTCTTTATCATTATGTATTGTACTTATAATTTAATAAAAATATAATATTTTATAAGTTTGCAAAATTGGCAAAATATACCCCTGGATTATAAACTTTTACAAGTTTAGTCCTTTATATAAAAAGTATTTATATATTAAACCTTTAACTTTGAAACTTGGCAAAACAAGTCCTTATAGTTATAACTTTAATAAAATGACATTTTCAGCCCCTCTAGTTATTAATTTCAGAAAGTTACGATATATACCCCTTGCATGGAATACTTTTGCAAAACAAGTCCAAAATGCCATGCAAGCTTATTTTAGGACTCCAAATGATATTTGCAGGTTATAGCTTATTAGTATAAGCTAAAATAAGAAGTTTTAACGTAACAAAAGTTTAGAAAAAGGATCCGTTAACTAGAAAATCAAAACGGGTCATTTTTAGGGTTTTTATCAAAAACACATGGGTTTGTGGATTCAAAGCTTCAAACAAGAGTTCATACATGATCTTAAGAGTATTATGAACATTTCAATACAGATTATAAGCTTATAGAACAAGATCTTAGGCTTACTTGAGCTAAAATGGGTCGAAATGGGGTTTTCAGGTTCGTACGCCTAGAAATGGCTTCAAGACTTCGTTTTTCTTGCTTCTTGGCTTCTATTCTGAGCTTAGGGACTTCTTTTGATCTTCTATGGCTGCTATGGAAGTGTTAGAATTCCATTTGAGGGTAAGAGAGGAGTTGTGTGGGATGATTTGAATGTATGTGTTGGTTCGTGTATTTATAGGGTAGAATTACCCTTGGTGGCCAAGAAAACTTGGAGATTAAGGTTAGGATCTGTAGATAGGTGACTAATGAGGGCTAGGGATGAGTATTGAGGTCTAGGTTAGTAGCTATGAAGTGTTGGAAGGTTTTTAGGGGTGTTTGTGTGGTTCGGCTAGAAATGAACAACAAAGAGATGATGTAGCTTGCTTGGTGGCCAAGAGTTGAAAGGGAGGTGCTTGTAAGCTGCTTAGGAGGAGTAGTAGCTTAGTCATGGTGGTGCTTGAGGTGCTTGGTGAGTTAAAAATGGGTAAAAATGAAGAAAAAGGTGTATCGGGTCCATTTAGGGTTTAGGGTTTTAAAATGTGGATTAGGGTTTAGGATTAAGGTAGTTTAGGGTTTAGGATTAGTGTTAGGATTAAGGTTTAGTGTTTAAGATTAGAGTTTAGGGCTTAGTTTTAGGTTTTAGGGCTTAGTTTTAAGGTTAAAGTGAAATTAGGGTTTAGGGTTTTGTTTTAGGGTTTTAGGGTTTTAGTTTAGGGTTTAGGATGAATTAGGGTTTATATTTAGGGTTTAGATGTTGTACATTGAGTGTAGTAGCTTGTACAAAAGTGGTGGTACAAAATCTAGAATGAAAACGGTGGTAAAACGGCTATTTTGAAGGTCATGCTTAATGAACTTGTACATTGTGCTTAAATGAGTTGTACATTGTTTTTAGAGGGAAAAGTTATTCAAATATTATGTATTGATACTTGTACACATGCTTTGAATACTTGTACATTCACTTTATATGCATATATTACATATAATTAGGGTTTTGATATAAACGTTTAACCTTTAAAGCCTGTTTTGATATAACGTTGTTAAATGGATAACGTTTTCGGTAAAAATGATATTAGGGCATAGACTTGACATATTAGGATATTTACATGATATAAACATAGATATAGATGGCATAGGTAGGTTGTGTGAGCTCATTAATTTTAGTTATGAAAACCATGTTACATAATGGAATAAAGCAAAAAATTTCCCTGTATAAAGGTGGTATGTATAAATAAATAGATAGTACATTGCATCTAATTTAACAGATGGATATTTACATTGATGAAAATTATGGGTTGTTATATGTCGTCAAAAAGACAGTTGTTCCTAACAATGAGAATGTATTCTCAGGCATGGTCTACTTTACGACCATGAAAAGGCTTATGATTACTTTACATCACAACCCGTGCTTCCTATATTTCTATAAGTGTACGTGTCAGTGCGCTTATGTGTGAAAGTAAGAGAAATCTTATTTACAATTGGTGTTTGTTTTTCATGAATAAAAACATTGCTTCATCAGAAAATACTTTTTCTAAGACATTTGACTTCTCAAACAACGACTACAGCTCTTTAAATAGAAAACGGGTCATTGATTGAGGGGGAGAAAATATCAAATATATTTTCAGAAAGTCATTTGATAAAATGAGTAAAGGTTTTTAAACAATAACGAAAAATCATTTTTTTGGAAAAAGTTAACTAAGTTTAGCTTAAGTGTGCCTTAAATGTTAATTGTTTATGCCTTGAGTGAGAATATGTGCAAATGTTGTGATTAGGTATCTTAGTTAAAACAATAGGGACTATATGTGCCAAAGTGTTAACTTACAAATGCCCAAATATTCTTATAATTGAAAAGTGGAAAAGATATCAAACATTAGGGGGCAGATGTGTCAAAAACCAAACAAGTTTAATAACACTCCACCCCCTCCCCGTGTTTCTTCATTCACACACACACATAACACTCACTTTCCCTCTCTCCAAAAACCTCTCTCGATCGTCATCGCCCAAACTCGATTTCAAGATCTTTTCGTGCTTAAGGTACAAATAAAATAATGTTCTTTACACCCCCAATGAGCTCACATCTCGAAGGAATTACAGTTTTATAAGGTTTTAATTTCGAAAAACCCTAATAATCAAATTAGGGTTCTTCAAGATTCAAAACTAAATGAAAATGTAAATTAGTTGAGGGGTTTTGTTCATCTGTGGGTGATAATAACTCGCCCTTAATAGTTTTTCATATAGATATTTGTTGAGTGAGTTTTGTGTGATTTTGTATGTCGAATTATGCGTGTTTTGAGTTTTAGTTGAAAAAGTTTGTGGGTTTTGTGTGAAATAAGTAATATATACTTCATTGATTGTGTGTGTGCTTAAATATCAATATATTGTATGTGTGTTCTTGGTGAGAATGATTTTATTGAAATGTGATGCTCGTTTGAATGATTGTTGATGAATCTGTGTGTATATGGTGCTTAAAAGGTTCTTGGGAATGCTATGATGCTAAAGGGTTAAAACTTGAATTGGCAAAACACCTAAATACTCAAACTTAAATTCTCAAATTCTAGACCTAACCGAATTTGCAGCATTAGTGTTAAACGAATTCGCAGGTAATAGTTTTGACCGAATTGGCAACTCTTTAGAACTAAACGAATTCGCAGTTTATCTTCATTGTACGAATTTGCAATTTGCAATTTTGACCGAATTCGCAACATGATTTAAAGACCGAATTCGCAATATGACTTAAGAGACCGAATTCGCAAGTTGACTTAAGAGACCGAATTCGCAGTAAGCCTTTAGTAACCGAATTCGTAATATGACTTAAGAGACCGAATTCGCAATCTGACTTAAGTGACCGAATTCGCAGAGACCTTTAGTGACCGAATTCGCAGAGACCTTTAGTAACCAAATTTGCAGGTCCTCTTTAGTGTCCGAATTCGCAGGTCTTCTTTTGTGACCGAATTGGCAGTTCCTTTAGTGACCGAATTCACAGACCAAATTTGCAAATTACACTTAATCAACCAGATTCAACCATACTTAAGGATTCAAAAGGCTAATTTTCATAAACACTTAGATTCTCATTAGAAGGTGACTTAAAACTTGTGTTAGGTAACAAATTTAAAATTGGTTATCTTTGGAATCTAATCAAGTTAAAATTGGATTAAACAACTAACCCAAATTAAGTTCACTCTTTTCATGATTAACTCTCTAATCGTGTTGAATGCCTTAAGTGCTTTATCCTAAAAGGGGTCTTTATAGTGTCTTATATAAACTTGGTTATATATAAACTGTATTGACTCTTTCTTAGCAGAATCATGAGTATCACAAAAGAACAGCAACAAGCCCTTGACGACACTCTTGTTCCACATGAACAACGTCTAAGGATTGGCAACTACAACTACAGATTGAGCACCACTTTCAAGCCCAAGGAACCCACTTTTCAAGTTGCACTGGATGTCCTTTCTCTCACACCCTTTTATCAAGCATTCTTGATCTCTGCCGATGTTCCTGCCATCTACATGCATGAATTTTAGGCTACTGTTTCCTATCACAAGCACACCATCAAATTCAAGATGAACAAGAAGAGTTATTCTTTTGATATGGAAACCTTCAAAGAGATGCTCCAGATTTGCCCAAACTGTCCTGGTCAAAAATTTTAAGATCCTCCATTTGATGAGGAAATTATTGCTTTCATGAGACAACTTGGCTACTCTGGAAACATCAAGTCTCTTACTGATGTCAAGGTGAAACTCTACCTCAGCCTTGGAGAACATTCGGAACCATTATCAACAAGTGTCTCAGTGGAAAAGTAACAGGACTTGATCTTCTTCATCTCTCTCTGGCTCAAATCCTCTGGAGTATGTATCACTAGAAGAATGTTGACTGTGTCTACCTCATATGGGAAGACTTAGTGTATCAGATCAAAAACAAGACAACAAAGAAGACCAAAGATATGTACTATCCAAGATTCACCAAAGTCATCATCAATCACTTCATGTCAAGAGACTTATCAATTCCCAAAAGAAACAAGGTCGACTAGCACATCGCTAAGGATGACCCTATTCTCACCAGAATGAGATTCATCCCCCAGCATGAAACTATTCAAAAGTACGAAGCCATACTTCCTGATAGTCTAACCAATCAAGCAATGAAGGAGCATACAAGACCTACTATGATCTTGCTACTGGAAAGGCGACTCCAAAGCCTAAGCACATGCGTCGATCATCCAGGACAAAGACTGATCAAGCTTCTCAAGATGCTCCAAGTAAAAGACTTAAAGCTACATCTAAAGTAGCTAAATCAGGAAAGAAGAAGCAACCTGCTCGAGGATTGGAGACTCTATCTGAGATAGCCTTGTCTGAAGCTGAACAGATGAAGATTGCTCTTGAAAGAAGCAAGACACAACAACACAGCTCTCATGCCAGCGGTTCAGGTGCAGATGAAGGAACTGGTGTTAAACTAGGGGTTCCCGATGTACCTTCTTATGATTCTAATTATGAGCAAATCTCTTGGAAATCAAGTGACGATGAAGATGATGATGATGCAAGCAAGAGTAAAGATGATCAAGATGATACTGATGATGATGATCAAGACGATGCTGATAATGATAGTGAATGGACTGAATCTGATAATGATGGTGATGAATTTGTTCATCCAAAGTTCACTACACATGATAAAGAAGATAAAGAAGAAGATAAATTTGATCTAAGGGTTCAAACACCTTCTCATTACGAATCTACTGATGATGAAGCATATGATGATGTAGCTCAAAGTGGCAATGCTGAGGAAGAGGAAGTAGTGTTGGAAAGAAGAGATACTGAAATGACAGACGCTTCACCAACAAATCTGGAAGCTACTCAAGCTACTCGGAATAGATACCTCATGTTTGTAATCACCGCTCTTCTTTCCTTATGTTCTTTAATGTTGTCAATATTTGAAGTTAACAGCATTAGTTCTTCCATCAATCTGGCTTCCATTACCATACTGCTCAACCCAAAATACAGATACAGGTATTGATATGTTCTTATTCGTGAGGTACAACTTCCCTAGTAGATGTTTCTGTCACATACTCAAGTTTTGATAACTCATTCAGTTTACAACACACTTCCTCCTCCCACCCAATCTTCATTTTTACCTCAACAACAAACACTAATCCCCACACCACAACTAAATGCTCTAATTTCCTCTCTTCAGGACCCTTTTCCAACTTTCGGCCATCTTTATTCTCGGGGTTTGACACTCGACTAAAAACTCTTGAGGACAACTTCTCAGAATTTAAGCAGACTAATCAGTATGCTACAGCTCTCTCCTTGATCCCTAATATAGTTAACAACTATCTTGGTTTAAAAAAGCTTAAGGATGCAGTAGATGTAGCAGTTCAACTCAAATCCGACAAACTAAGAGAAGATGCTCAAACAGAAAATCAAGACTTCATCAATAACCTTGATGCACACATGCAGAAAATCATCAAGGAACAAGTCAAAGCACAAGTTAAAAAGCAAGTCTCAAAGATTTTGCCAAAACTTGAGCAGTCTATCAATGATCAGCTTGAAGCCGAACTTCTAACTCAATCATCCAATGAAGCCTAGACATCCCATACCGTTGCAGCCAAGCTATCTGAACTTGAACTGAAAAAGATTCTCATGGACAAAATGGAGATGAACAAATCTATTGATAGGTCAACTCCACAAAGGAATCTATATAATGTATTGGTTGAGGCATATAAAGCTGACAAAGATATCCTGGAAACATATGGAGATATTGTTGCTTTCAAGAGACGTCAGGACGATCACGATAAAGATGAAGAACCCTCTGCTGGATCAAACCGGGGGTCGAAGAAAAGAAGAGCAGGCAAAGAACCAGAGTCAACCAGTGCTCCAAAAGAAAGGACCACCAAGACAACTGGTAAGTCTGCTGACGGGTCCAAATCTCATCACAAGTCTGCTGGCCAGTCTGCTCAAGCAGAGGAGCCAATGCACATTTTCGAAGACTTGGAAGAACCCACACATCAGGAGTTTGAAACATAAGTTACTAAATATCAACCCGTTGATGAGACCGCTCAGCCTTCTGATTGGTTCCAGAAACCCACTAGACTTCCATCTCCCGATCGTGATTGGAACAAGACTTTGCCTACTGATCATAGACCAGTTCAACCTTGGTTAAGCAATTTGGCTCAGAAAAAAGACCCTCGTAAGTTATACCCAACCCCTGAACTATTATCCCCTAAACTATTATCCAGACCAACATTCGAGCTTATGAAAGGCACATGTAAGAGTCTGGTCGAACTTGAATACTTCTTTGAACAAGTCTACAAGGCAACCACATAGAAACTATACTAGAACAACCCTAAAGGACATCAATATCCTCATGATCTACGAAAGCCACTACCATTGATACCTAACTCTCGCGGTCATCAAGTTATACCGTTTGATCACTTCATCAACAACGACCTTGCGTATCTGTGTGGTGGTGTCTCAAGCTGAACCTATGCAACTTCTGTTATGAAGACCAAGGCTGCAGATTATAGTCATATCAAATGGATTGAAGAGTTGGTCCCTAACATAATGTGGAGTCAAATATTAGTCAACTACAACAAATATGCTCTCTAGGGAATCTCACATTGGGGGCGCAAACGTCAACAATTCTTTGGATTTGCTGCTAACATGGAATATGCTCAGGATGTCTACTATAGACGTAGAATCATTTCTGTCACAAAGCTTCAGATTGTCGAATGGCATGGTTACAAACATTTGGATTGGATCACCGTTTGTAGAGATGATGACAAGCTTTATACATTTAAGGAAGGTGACTTCAAAAGGCTTCGCCTTCAAGACATAGAAGACATGTTGATTCTTCTTGTTCAAGGCAAGCTGACAAACCTTAATGTTGAAGAACATCTAGCTTTCAGTGTCTCTTTGTGAATGTTTACAAGAAGTATTGTAATCCAAAGGCGTGTTAAAGATCTTTAATTAAGTGTTGAGAGCTAGCAAAAGAAGCTCAACATCATAAAGCTGGATACGTACAGATCTGATCTTAAACGAAGGGAAGCCTATTCTGCATACTCCAATCCTAGAGGATTCATCTATCAGAACAAAGACAAAAAGAACAAATTGATACGTATTGATGAACTCTACAAGTTTAGTGACGTTATACTCAATGATGTTCGGACTGCTCTTGATGATCGCCTAAAAGGGATTAGGATGGAATATCTACCACAGACAATATAGAGACAGAATGGCAGGGAACGAGCAGCAGCTATGATTCAGGTGATTGACAAACAGCTCAAGTCGAGGAGGATAATGAGGAGTCTGGAAAGATTTATTAGTAGGAGACCATATGGGGGAGACCTTCGGCTGCTACAAAGGACTATATGAGTTATCATATGTTGTCCTCATCAATAAAAGGTCCATCCTCGTACATAATAATTTTGTGAATATATAAATAAGTAGTAAAAGACTTAGGCTTATATGGTGTTCGAGTACGATGATTTTTTCGAGAATTGTTCACAAAATTCAAAATCTTTCAAAATTTCGTACTCAACACTATATAATATACCTCACAATTTGAGAGGGAGCATTAAAATGTTCCTATATGTTATTCCATAACATTTTTCCCCGAACGTTTAATCAATTGATATCCAAAATATCAAGGGATTAACATTTTGGATAAGGGGAGAAAATGTGATTAAACTGAATCTAACTTGTATCGAAATGTGATCACATATAATGGACTCTGTGCACTCTACACTTAGCATGTACTACGATATCGATGCACATGTTAAGGGGGAGTTTTTAGTGATAATGAAAAACTTTCAAAGTGTTAAATCTTTTGATATTTATATCAAACACTTTGATTGAACTTTTCAAACATTTTGGAAGGATTGTGATGAAATACCCAAAAGACCGACCATGTATTTAAATTTATGAAGTTATAAGGTGGTTAGGCATAGGTATTCAAATCCCATGATCCAGCCAGAACCGGAGGGATCTACCCAGGGATATCCACTAGATAGTGTAGAAGTCCTTAGGTATGATACAAAAGGAGATAAAGTGAGAATCGGGAAGAGTGCCGACTGAGATGGAGCTATTACTGGAATAAACCCAACAAGGTAATAGTCATGAAGTCTCGGTAAGCACTGAAGGGGTTGAAGAATGAAAAAGAAAAGTTAAGATAAAGGGTGAAAAGAAAGAAGCCCTCCTTACACTTTAGGCAGAAACCGGGTCAATACATCTACTGTCGGAAACACTAAGTTGTTGTCTGACATTGAAGACAGTCATGGACCCAGTGACGCTATGCACAAACCCTTCCCAGCCACTCAAAGTCAGAAAGACTTTGTTTCAAAACTCACGGAGATACACTCATTTCTATCGACTTTCTCACTCCGAGTTAGTTGGTATTGAAAAGGTGGCACTCAGCTCCAGCCTCCGATCACTAAAATCAAATGTGCACTATTGAGTCTAGAGCCAAAAGAGATCATCCATAAATCTCATTAGGACACTTATTCATTATAAACTAGTTTCTCACACATTGTGAAATCTAGTAATATCATTTGAGTCCTACGCATTATCCTTGTGATTTTGCCAGAACATCAGAGTGATACTTATGTATTCACAATGACGATGGAAATCCTGCTTGAGCCAACATCAAACAAGCTCTTGGTAGGTGACTTGTGCGATTCTTATGAATCAAACTTGTGAACAACTGGAAAGCAACAATGGTGCGATTCTATATGAATCAAACTTGTTCCAGGTTATGGATCGACGATTAATGAATTTTGAAATACCAAAAACTCTCAATGTGTCACAAAATCACTTTAGCAAGTGACGCGTTGATTGATTTTCAAATCAATTTTTCATTTAATCGGTGAGATAGTAACTCACTGGTTCACTCTTATCGTGCTGTCTGCTTTGAGACGTTCCGATAATGAGAACATGCTGAGTACGATGAATCTAATACATATGTGTTAGAAAGATTCAATACTACAGCTGGAAACCCTGTCAAGGAGATTCTTCTTAAATTGAATCTACCTGATCACAGGTCGATCCTCACAGATTCGAAGGTTACTCCAACCAAACACGGGCGAATGACAAAGCCATGTTCGTCCCCCCGCTTTATTGCTAACTGTTTTATTTCAGGAACAAATAAAGATGGAAATGGAGGTACCTGGTTCCAGCTGACTCACAAGATTCATAGGACGCTGCTCTATACTCAACAAAACATTTATTAAAGATACCTTGAATGCTCTGTACATGTTTTAAGACTTCCGCTACTTTGATACCGTACGTCCTTCTCGAAGCGACGAAGTGTTAAAGTGAAAGAACTTTGAGAAAGATACATCATTAAAGCTTTCAAGTTAAAGAATCAAGAAAAGTATGAGCATGTCGATCCAAATGTCACAAGTACACAAGATGGAAAAACTCATAAGATGGTGAATAGAGATTATGATTGGATGATGATCTCAAGAAACTCAAGGATTACATACAAGTTAAAGTTAAAGGAATGTGCTCCAGCCTAAAAGTCAAGATCACTACAACATATTCACAAGATGAAGTAATGAAGTAAATTCAAGTCTGCGAGCACAAGAATGAAGACTCAGCTATGCTAGGTTTAAGTTTTTGTACAATGAAGTGACTTCCCTTAGGGGGAGATTGTTAGGAACATAAAAGTGTCAGTCACTTTCATTAATATTTGTAGACAGCTCGTTTGGTTATTTTTGGAACCTTAATAGGTTAGTTAGCAAAAGGCCCATAGATAAACCCATGCAAGCCCAAGCCTACGTGCCATGTTAGGGTATAAATACACCTCTCCATGCCTTGGAGAGGTGGTTGGTTGTTCATTTTTCACACATCATAATACACATTCTATTTTTACTTTCTCTCTCTAAGTTCATCTAACCCTTTTCTCTCACTAGTTCTTGCATATATCAAAGATTACTAATATTCTATAAATATTGCTTGGCTAGGCTACCTTTGTCGTACATAACTGTGATATACCGCCAGCTAAAACTTCTATCTTAGCCACATTGACAGCGCACGTCACTCCTAATCATTCCTAGCATCGATGTTTGAAGCCGACGGCATACGTACAGTAGGCCAAAGGTGCATTTGTTATGTCGTAGGCTTCTTACTCGGCGCTAGGAATGATACCGAGAGCGTGCCCGGGTTTTTGGTGTTTTCACACGTGTTCAAATACACTGTTTTATATTTCGATGTGCGTGATGACAAAAAAATCCTAGGCGTACATTTAGTAGTTATCTGTAAGCATGATGAATATGCAGCAGACAAGTACTCCACTAGCAAGCACACAAAATTTCATGAACATTCCAGCAGCACCCACACCAAATTTCAGCCGCGAGGAGCATGATGTTTAAGGTATAAGAGATTAAGGTTCTATATATATCTACATTTCATGTCTGATATAAACTTCTTAACCCTAGGAATGTCATACTTTAGTTTCTACTGTTCACCTTTATTTTTACAATAACTTATAATTGAATGTTCGATTATGGGTTTAGGTCACAACGCAATCAAAGACTCAGGCTAAGCTGCATTTCAAGATTGCGCCAAAGAAAGATGTGGTATCTATAAGATCGTTTTAGTTGACTCGGAAGGCTTCGAAGAGGGTGTATAAGGCAATTCAGCATGTTGTAGACTACTAATCCTCTCACATGAATTATAGATAGAAAATTGTACTGATTCCACCAGTTTTGTACATAGTTTGCATCATTTGTATAATCTTTAACTGATACAATTTTATATTCCCAATTACATATGTAAGTTATGAAAAAAAAACTTTACAAATTGTATTAGTAATGGTTGCCTTACTCTGTATGTAAACATGAGTTAAGTTACTTTCACTTAAACGGACACTTTTGAAACGTCATTCCAATTTGCGACGTCCAATAATCATCCCGCAGCAACGCGCGAGCAAATACCATCGTTAGAAACATTAAAAAAAATAAAGCTAACATTTTATTGATTGAAAAATATTATAATTGCATATGTTTAAGACTATGAATTAAATATGTAGTTTATCTCAAATTATAAATCTACTATCAAATTACACACAATTCAAGGGAATCCACTACTTGCATTTTTCTTCAATATCATTTTAATTTTTTTAGAACAGCAAATAATATCATTTCACTTACCAAAGTCTTATTTATTGGTTAAAGTAAAAAAACAGATAACAATCCAAAATGAAAACATGAGTTTATAAATTAGGACAAACGTATTCACGACACAACTACCAACATTTAATCAAAGCAAAGAAGATCACTCTTATGCTATTGAATTTCAACTTTTATATCAAGGATAATTGTCGATGAAATTAGAGACGAAGTTGTAAATATAGATAAAGAAGAGGATTGTAAAAGAAATTATTTTTATAAGTTAAATGAATTAATATTTCATTTTCAGAGATTAAAATTATTATTTTATAATCTTTAACAAGTTTTGTATGACAAATATTAGTTTCAATTAGCTTATTTTTCAATTAACCATTACACATACTACTAATCCCATGACGGGTGGCGACAAAATAGCATGGGGCTTATGATGGGCTTATCTGAGTCCGTTTTTTCATCCCTTTTCCTCACCATTTTGGTCCGTTTGTTTGGATATCTACACACAATTCTTATACTCCATTTTGTTTTGTGCTCGATGTCTCTGGAACAATCTCAACACACGCAAGGGTTTTATCATCTAGATGATAAAATCAAACATAAAACTGAAAAAGCTGCTAAGAGGTATTCTTAATCCATAAAATTGGTTTGGATCTACTTTTATGTTTCATGGATTGTTTTGATTTTCATTTTGCTTAACATAATTCTAGCTTTCTTTGTGTTTTTAGTAGTTTTTATTTTTTATGTTTTGATTTGTCGATATTTAATTTTTGTTAATGAGTTGTATTGTTGTTTTTCAATATCTATATGCTTGAAGATTTAATTTGTATAAGAAAATTACGGGTTTTTAGTTTTTATGTTTTGTTTCTTTGAAATAAATTTTTGTTTATATGATTTATGAGTTATAATTTTGCTTTTCAGTGTCTTTATGCTTGAAGCTGCTATCATGAACTTCTTGCGAATATGTTTCTATGAGAGATATTAAATTTTAGCGGGTAACATTGTTCTTGGGGTTTATTTATTGGCCTCACTTATTTGGCTTTTCAAAACGACGATGTTCTAAGAGCGTGGTGTATATATTTGATAACGGGTTGTGATGATTGTTATAATTTGAGTGAAATGAATTGGGTCATTGGCGATCTGACTGTAAGTTGGCAAGGAAACGACCAGACAGTATAGTATAAATAATTGCTATGCAACTGAGTTTGTTTGCAGCCATAGCGAAATTCAGATGTCTTTGTGACTCGATTCTTGCTTACAGATTTGAGCCTAACTGTTTATTGCATCACCATTATACATACTACAAATCCCCATCACGGGTGGCGACAAAATAGCATGGGGATTATGACGGGCTTATCTGAGTCAGTTTTTCAGCCTTTTTCCTCATCGTTTTAGTCTGTTTGTTTGGATATCTACACATGATTCTTATACTCCATTACGGTATTATAGACATATGTTTCACTCAGATTCATAGCTATTTGAAACTGTATTTGTTTAGAGCTAAAAAATAGTCATCTTAATCGGTTGTTTATTTATTAAGGAAATGATGACGAACGTCTACGTTTATATGTTTTTTTAGGCATTATGTACCAACGCCTGTATTTTGGCCCCCGCTGCTATTTTGTCGCCACACGTGATGGGGATTAGTAGTATGTATAATATAAGTGACGAGATCGCTTTGCTTTAAGCTATGTTACTGAAATTGTCCAACGTCTGAGAATGACCGTATCTTGGCGGGGCGTTTATACTAACGCAGCCATGGCGGTTATTCCAGAATGGCCGTATATTGGCGTGACCTTTATAGTAACGCAGCCATGACGGTTTCTTCGGCTTTGTGAGTCGAATGCTGCCAAGATACATTGATCCTTTTGGTGAGCTTCTTTTGGTCCAGTTGTGTTGTTGATCCCAAATCTTGGATCGATTCTTTACCTTGTAAAGAGTATGTTACCTTAGATAAAACCAAAATAACACTGATAGAAACTTTGTGTGTATATCAAAGAGTATGCGGAATCTACTCTTTAATATCTAGAAGAAATATTAATGAAACAATAGATATGAATGAACAAAATGCTTTAATATTATTAATGATAATAATACGAGTACTCTATCTTAGTACTAAGGTTACAACCTTGAAGCTTACAAGACTCTTAATCTCTGGATCTGTGTATGTGTATTTGTGAAGATATGTTATTGAGATATCTGAACTAATGCCTTAAAGCCTCCTTTTATAGAATAAGAAGTCCTAGTCGGCTTACAATATATTCCTAAGATATCTCAAATCTTTTTTAAACATAAACGTAATCTTCTAAATAAATACATGTATATCTTGTACATAAATATCTCAACACTTATCTTCACCTGTATTCTTGTTCTCTAAACAATCTTTATCTCTTTAACGCGTCTTTATCGTCTTGACAGTAGAAAGTCTTCAAGCAGTCATAATCTTTCTACCAGCAGCACTAATAAACATAAGCAGTTAGTATATTAGTAATAGAGTACTTAATATATACTAACAGTAATAAACCTGTACTAGCACAGTCTTAACTTTTACTTACGAACAGCACTAACTACTTTAGCTTATATTTTAGTCTTCAACATCTGAGCGGTCTTAACGTCATTCAACAGCGAGTAAACTTTATGCATATAGTACTAAACTTATACTAACAGTAGTAACTAGCAGTGGTAACATTATCACTACAGTACATAACCATTAGCATAATTTCCTTATGTTACATGAGCAGCGTAACTTAAGAACCACGAAGTCTTTTAAGACGCCCAACAATCCTACCTAAACTTTATGTTCATCTTCTTATCTTCAAGTTTCTTTTTTTAAAAGTTCTTCATACACACTTTAGGAATGAGGCATGCAAACTTTCATTTTCCTTTTCGCTGCTTTACCATAGCTTTAACAGTTGATTTACGCATCTCAGTTTGATGATCAGTTGAAGTTATTGTTGAGCATATTGGTTTTTTGGGGGGGGGGGGAGATGGTTAATTGGTGTAAGGGTTGTGGGGGGGGGTGCGGTATCTTATTTCAACCAACATAAAAATATGAAGATTATCAAATCTTACAAAGTGAACTCCAGATGAATCAATCAACTTCTAAGTAGTCACCATGTATCCTTGCAACATTCTCCAAACATTACTTTTTATGTCTGGTTCAAACATAACTCTCAAATCTCCATACAATACTCTTTCAAATTCATCTTCAGGCCTTGTATCACCATACTTTGCCTTCACTATCCTCCAAAGAGCTTCCAAGTCTTCTCTATCTATTCCTTATAGCATCCTTATCATTGATGTAGTTTCTTTTAGAACTTCCATCTGTTCTTTTCAAATTTAGTTGTACTAAACTTCCTCTCTTTAGGTGTTTATAATAAATAATCACTGGTAATTTGGTAGCAAGTGGTATAACATCAATTGCTATATCTTCATCCTTTTTAATTACCAAAAGCTTCTTTAGCTCAACTTCATCATCTTCTTCAACTTCCTCTACTTTTAGTTTCTTTGAGGATTCTTTTTGCTGTTCTTTCACTGCTCTTTTTCTTCTAAGCATCTTCTTTCTGCTACCTTTACCTGTTTCCTGTCTACCTTCTTCATTCTTTTCTTTACTTTCCTGTACCTCAGAACCCATAGCTACAAAGGTATTTACTCTCTTCATTTCCTTGTCAAACAACTTTTGAATTTTATTAAAACTCTTTCCTTTTAGTTGTTTGTATGTATATCCACCCATGTGCTTAAGATAAGTAGACATTTAAGTTCTCTTTTGTGCTTTGGTAGGAGGTCTGTTTCTCTTTTCTTGTGCCCTGAGTACAGTAAAATGTTTTCTACTTTTCTCCATCAGTTTCATAAATAGTTTTCCTTTTTCCTCATCTGTTAATTCCTCTCTTTCCTTTGATTGGAGTCTCTCAGCCAGCAATCTATCAGGCCTACAATCATAGCTTGTGTATTTTCCATGACTCAATCAATTGCTATGTTGGTTCTTCTTTTCTTGGTTCCTTGCAGCCTTTGTTCTTTCTAATAATTCAGATCCAACCTGTATCTTGAATTATCTCTGGCAATTTGTTCATCAAGAAGCAATTTGATCTTTTCTCTTTAAGGACTTCACGGGCTCAGTCATAATACCTTTTCCTTTTAATCCTTAGAACTTGAAGGTTTTATCTTTTGTGGAACTCTGACTCGCTTGCTCATGAACAACACCCCTTTATCTTGGGTCTATGTAGTTGTTGCTGTTCTACAGCAGCAAGTAGTACAACTTTAGGCTTAGCTGCTTTAATTCTGTTAAGTGTCTGAGCTAAAGTTGATTTCATTATTTGTTGTAAGAACAACACTATCATCACAGCATGTAGTAACTGCTTCTACCAACATGGTACTTCATCAGATTTCTTAGTTACTCTGTTTCATCTTTCCCATCAACCTTAGCTTCCACAGGCATCTCAACATCATCCAAAACTCCAGTATCAAATATTAAGTCATCATTTGTCTTTCTGAGTTTCATCAACCAAGGAAAATCAACATTAGCGATCAATATCTTACATACTCCTCCCCTGTTTGGATGCATCTTCAGGAACACCCAAACTCTTCTGATCTTCAGAGGACTCAACTCTCTAAGACATACCAACTTTCCTGAGTCTTTTCACACTTGTAGGTCTTGATATTTTCCTCCTTTCTAACCTCTGGATTCTCTTCTTCAAAGCAGCAATCTCCTTAGCTTGAGCATCCTTTGCCTTTTGTAAATCAAGAACCTGTGTTTGCAATTTGGTACATAAAACCATCATATCGGTTAGTTTCATGCTATCATACTCCACTAGCGTTATTGGATCATTGGAAGGTGTTGGTACACTCTCCTCATGCTCTGCCTCATCTTGAGGAACCTCTGCCTCCTGTCTCTGAACCTTCTTAGATGGTTTGTCCTTCTTGGGTTGGGAAGATGAAGATGGTTGATCAATAATGGGTATTGGAGTGGAATCAGTTGGATTATCTGAATCCTCACCCATTTCTTCAACAGGTTAAACCATCATGGTATCAAATAAAGGTGTTATTCTCCCAGAGAAATCCTTTCCTGCTCTCTTCATATTTGCAAACACTTTCTTTGTATGAAAGGGATTAACAAAAATCTTCTTGTTTTTGTTCCCCCCCCCCCCCCCCCCCCCCCCCCCCCCCCCCCCCCCCCCCCCCCCCCCCCCCCCCCCCCCCCCCCCCCCCCCCCCCCCCTAAATAAACCCCCCCCCCCGTGACATATTACCTAATTGTTGATTAATGAAAACTTGGAGAAAACGTGGATACAGCAAGAATTTGACTCCACCATCCAAGTGTTTCACCATTGCATCAAAGATATATTTAGACAGATTGAACTTCTGATTAGTTGCCAAGCATCTCTGATCAACGAAAGCCATAGAACTTACTGACTCATTCCATGTAGTGGATTTAGCTCTTAAGCATTTTAAGTGAATATATGTTTTAAATACTTCTATGAGGTCGAGTAAAAGGCTTTATAAAAAGTAAGTTTTTGAGAAGGCTTTTCATACCCCATACGCACCAATTCTTCAAAGATAGTAGCAGTTGGAAGACAATCAGTACCTACTGCATCATCCAAGTGAAGATCTCTCTTAATACTTGACTCCGTAACAATAACCCTCTTCTTATCAACTAAGGCTTGTATCTGTCGCACTCCATTAACTGTTTGTACCTTAGCAGTTGCCTAAAATTGTTCAATGCAAGATGTGTAGATCACCGGATTGACTGTTAAAGCATATAAAACAGAACTTGCCTTCAAGAAATCAATTATTTCTGCAAACCCATCACTTTCTTTGGGTTTTTCCAAGAATGCGACCACATTGTGTGTTTCAGCAAACTTAGGGCTTGTCATAATGATGAACTCGATGATCAAAGATGATTATTGAATTAGAGTTTATGGTTAGAAAGTGTTTGAATAAGTGAAATCGAATATAAAGAGGTATATATGAGCCTTTTTAATCGAGTATTTATCAGAATTCACCCTCAAACAGCAGAAAAAAATTGGAAACTGGCAGTATTAGCATACGCTTAACAGTAGAAACCAATACGGACAGTACTAATTTAAGCCTAACAGCATTAACTTGAGCTTAGCAGCATTAAGTTTAAACTGAGCAGCATTAAAAGAATACACCAGTAATCATTCAATTTTCATTCCAATAAGCAACTTTCATCAAATTTGATTCACACACACTCTCTTTCTGTTTTTATGCTCACAACATCTCTCAATTCTTTTTGCTCACATAATCACTCATTTATGTTTTTATGCACACATCTCTCTTTCTGTTTTTAAGCTCACAAAATCTCTCATTTCTTTTGGCTTACCAAGACACTCTTTCTGTTTTTATATGACAGTTGTATACAACAATTTATCAATTCTAATGAGTTTCATACTGTCCTTTCCACTTCCAAGTGTGTAACCTCTTGAGAGAAGTGGATCAATGGACTGTATAGATGTAATCTCAAACCTAGTTTGAGTATTCACATCCCCTAATATGGTATCTTGGTACCTGGGACTGCTATCTGAATTAATTCCCTAAGGAGTTGATTCATTAAGTGTTGCCATGGATTGGGTCTTATTTGATGTTACCACTGTCCTGCTCTGCTTCTAAGCTAGAAGCAGTAGTGGCAACCCTTTCCATTCTGTCACCGAATTCCTTATGGATAGCCTCATCACCAACCTTTGTCAGGGGGACCACTAGACTGAGGTATCTTGGTGTCCCGACCTATTGTGATATGCCTAGATGTGTGTTAATCCCTTTTGAACATACGTATGATATAACACATCCTTTCATCCATGCTTGTTGGTTGTAAAAATAAGGTACCTCCCCTTAAACAATGCCTCAATTAATAAGAATTAGAAAACAGTTGCAACTTTGGTGCGCATGACCTCTGAACAGCATTAACATTTGCCTGGCAGTAGTAATTTTTTTCCTAGCAGTATTAACTGAAGTCGAACAGCATTAACTATATCTTCAATAATTATGCAACAACATGCCTCTTTTCATCACAAGCACACTAGAAAGACTAGATAGACATGTGGGAATTCATGAGGATCCATATTTATGCATAACCCATGAATAAAAGTTAAACTCTGTGAACCAAGACCATTATCTTTCTTCAAAAAGGTGAAGCATTCAACATCTTGTATTCAACATGCTTTACCTGCAAATGTTAGTTCATAGCCAAATATACAAATTCCAAAACATTTTCTTCTTAACAGCATTACTTAACTAACTGGTTTAACAGAAAACGTTTCTTAAGTATATACTAACAGTTTTAAATTATACTTAGGCAGTTATTAAGTGAGAAAAACTAACAGTATTAGTCCTTTACATAACTTTTACGATCGCAAAAAACACAAGAGATCAAGACAAGTTAAGGTTTCGCATTTCCAATACTTTTGAGAACCAAGTATTGAAATCTGCCTGCATCAAAACCTTTTGTAAGAAGATCTGCAACATTTAAATCAGTATGAATTTTAACCACTTGTATTAACTTTTTAGTGTTGCAATCTCTTATAAAATGATGCCTAATCTCTATATGTTTTGTTTTAGAATGTTGAACAGGATTTTCAATAATGCAGATAGTACTGTTATTGTCAATATTAATGACAGTGTTCATGAAATTGTACCCATAATCCAGCAATTGGTTTTGAATCCAGAGTACTTGTCTACAGCAACTTGCAGCAGCCACATATTCAGCTTCAGTTGTAGAAGTTGCAACCACAGTTTGCTTTTTACACTGCCAAGATATCAACCTGTTTCCCAAAAACTAACATCCTCCAGTTGTAGATTTCCTATCAAGAGTTGCTCCAGCATAGTCACTATCAGTATAAGCAACCAGTTCAAATGGAGAATCCCTAGAATACCAAAGGCCTAAAGTTGGTTTGCCTTTCAAATATCTAAAAATCCTCTTTACTGCTAAGAGATGTGATGTCTTAGGAGTAACTTGAAATCTAGCACATGCACATACTGCAAACATGATATCTGGTCTAGATGCAGTGAGATACATCAAAGACCTAATCATAGATCTATAGAGATGTACATCAACATCATCAGCATCTCCATCCTTGACCAAAGGTTTTTCCAAATCAACAGGAGTTGAAGCAGACTTCACATCAGAGTAGTTGAACTTCTTCAAAATTTCAGCTACATATTTGTCCTGACTAATAAATATGCCATCTTCCTTCTGTTGTACTTGTAACCCTAGAAAGAAAGTTAGTTCACCCATAGAACTCATCTGAAACTTATCTTTCATTAGCTTCTCAAAACCAGTACATAACTCCTTGTTTGTTGAGCCAAAGATAATATCATCTACATAGAAATTTGTACAAGCAAAATATTCTCCTTTTTGCTTCTTGATAAATATATATTTGATCATCTTGCCCCTTAGTTAATACCCATGCTCAACAAATAGTTAGCCAAAGTTTCATACCATGCTCTTGGTGCTTGATGCAACCCATAAAGTGCCTTGACCACCTTGTAAACTTTGTCTGGATGGTCAGGATCTTTAAATCCTGGGGGTTGAGTCACATAGACTTCTTCCTCAATGGTTCCATATAAGAAAGCACTCTTACATTCTCTTTTGTTTAGAACAGAAAATCTATAAAAGAAGCATAGGTAAAAAACAATCTTATTGCCTCAATTCTTGCCACAGGTGCAAACACTTCTTCATAATCAATACCTTCTTCTTGTCTATGACCCTGTGCAACTAACCTTGCTTTATTCCTAATCACAATTCCCCTTTCATCTTTCTTGTTTCTGAAGACCCATTTTGTTCCAATGGCCTTCTTTCCATTAGGGAGATCCACCAATATCCAAACTTGTTAAAGTTTGAATTGCAGAAGTTCTTCCTGCATTGCTTCCACCCAGGATGAATCAGATAGAGCTTTAGCAATGCTTGTTGGTTCAATATGTGATAGGAAACAAGCATATAAACAAGTATTTAGGGTATCATGTGTTTTCTGCTCATACACATCACTGAGAAACCCTTGTTCAGAAGTAGGTTTTAACACTTCACCAATCACATTGTCAATTGGATGATCTTTATGTATTCTTGTATTGGGAGTGGTTGGAACAATATAGGAATTTGTAATGTTCCCCAAATCAACTTCTGGTTCTTCTTCAGTGCTGTCTTCTTCATTTGGACTAGCAGTACTAACTGATGGACCAACAACATTAAGTTCAAGACTACCAGTATTAAGATCAGGACTGGCAGTATTAACTTGTTGCCCAACAGCATTAACATCTTTAGAACTGCTATCATCTGAAAACCTTTCTTGTTCAGCATTCTCATTATTTAGACCATCTTCATCCTGCTTTTGAGCATCATCAGCAGTTTTTGGTTCACCATTATCAACATTCTCTGTAGGTGAATCAAAGTATGAAGTATCTTTCCAAATTGGCATCACAATGCACTCTTGACTGTTAACTTCTGATGTACCTGCAGAGATATTAGAAACTGTACCTGCACTAACTGGTACATAGTTCATAGATTGGGTTAGAGTATCAATATCAAACAGCCATTTTGGACCTGTCCCTTCTATCATAGGCTTATTCTCTAAAAACCCAATATGCAAGTTTTCTTCTACCCTTTTGGTTCTAGTATTGTATACCCTAAAAGCTTTACTACTCAAAGAGTATCTAACAAAGAAAACCTACATTACTTTTGCCACAAACTTGCCCTAAACTATCCAAAGTATTAAGAATAGTAACATGACAACCAAATGGTCTCATAAAACTTAGAGCTGGTTTAAAACCTCTAAAAAGTTCATAAAGTGTCTTGTTATGAGGCTTAACTACTAAAACTTTATTTTGTACATAACAAGCAGTAGAAATTGCTTCTGCCCAAAATGTGGAAGGTAACTTAGAGTCAGCTAACATTGTTTAGCTAGCCTCAAATGAGTGTTCCTATTCCTCCTCACAGAACACCAATTTTGATGAGGAGTTCCTAGCTATACTATATTGCTCTCGTATTACCTTTTTCTCTGTAAAAATAATCCATAACTTTGTATTAAACTCTGTTCCTTATCACTTCTGATTATTTGTACTTTCTAAGCCACTAGGTTTCTATTTCTTTGATTAAGCGCTTAAGGATCTCCACTGGTTTCATCTTAGTTGTTAAAAATGAAAACCATGTAATCTACTATAATCATCAATGACTACTAAGCCAAAACTTCTTATGCATCAAGCTACTCACAACAGTGGACCAACAAATCCATATGTGCATAATCAAAGGTCTTTTGTAATAGGATTCAAAAAACTTTGGACTTACAAAGAAGCTCTGTGTTGCTCCTTTAAGACAAAGCAAACAGGTTTGGTCATTTTCAAAACCATTTTGTAGGCAGTCCTTCTTTTCTAGATTATCCTTGACAAGCTTATTTATGTTTTTAAAATTAATATGACCAAGTCTTCTATGCCAAAGCATTGATTCATCTAAAGGTAGCTTTTGCAAAAAGACAATGTCAACTTTTTTAGGAACAATGTTTCTTCATATCAAAATGTTACATATTGTCCCTTTCTATGAACTTAAGAAGTATATGGATTTTCATCAAGCAAACTTTAAAATTTAGAGACAGACACAGACATTCAGTGTCTGTAAAAAAAGGACATAGTTTTTTGTCGCGACAATCTGTGAGACACTAAAAAGATTGAATTTTAACTCATTGACAAAGCATACATCTTCAAAATCAAGATTAGCAGTCTTAAGAGTACCTTTACCAGAAATTTTACCACCATATGCACCTCCTCTAAATGCAACATAACCTCCATCAAACTGCTTGAAATCAGAGAGATAAGCTATGTTACCAGTCATGTGCCTTGAGCATCCACTGTCAACAAATCCTTTATCATTATGTTGTGGCTTGCCCTGCACAAAAGAATAAAGAAATTAGATTTCTTTTGGGACCCAAGCCATTACTGACTTGGATCTGCCCCGTACATCAATGTAGTTATATTTGTTCAAAGTGATTGATACACTATTGGGTTTGATAGGTCTCTAAACCCAACATGCTGAGGGCTTAACAACATTGAACATATTTGCCCTTGCAGCATTAACTGATGTTCTATTTTGCCTAGCAGTATTAATTACTCTGGGCCTAACAGTATTAACAGGTGTTATGTATGACCTAGCAGTATTAACTATTCTAGGCCTAACAGTATTAACCTTATGATTAAAATGCCTGTTTGTTAATGTTGGTTTCTTATAAAAGGGCCTTTGGATAGTAGATTGTGCTGATTTGTAAAAATAAGTTTTTGGTCTAGCACAATGCATGTTGGTTTTGAGTGAGCAATATAAACTGACTTAGCAGTACTAAGAGGTTTTAGGCCAGTTCTTAGCAAAACTGCTCTTGGAGTCACATTTTTGTGGGTTCTATAGAGTGAGGTCTTGGCATAATAGTCGTTATCCACCCTATTGTAATTGTTTCCACTTACCACCTTTTTCTTTTAATGGTAAGTACAATTTCTTTGCACATGATTAAAGTTCCCACAAATAAAACAAGCCTTGTTATACATCACAAATTCACTACCTAGTGCAGGATAATCCACTCAAGGAATCCATGGTAGATAGAGGTATATTTGATAGTGGATGCTCATGGCACATAACAGATAACAAGGATCAACTGGAGGAATTTCAAGAATTCAATGGGGGATCTGTTACCTTTGGAGGTAGGAAAGGCTACATAACTGGTAAAGGAAGAATAAGAGTTGGTAATTTAGTTTGATAGTAGGTATTTTTGTTAAAAAGAATTAGGGCATTTTACCTTTTCTCAATATCACAAAATATTGTGATAAGCAGACACAAGGTTCGTTTTACGAAACTGAATGTCTTGTTGTGTCTTTGACCTTTAGATCCCTAATGAAAATCAGATACTTTTAAAGGTCCCTAGACATCACAATATGTACAGTTTTGATATGAAGACACCTACACCTGCAAAAGATTTTGCCTGTTTGATTGCTAAAGCCACATCTGATAAATCTAAAATGTGGCACAGGAGGTTACGTCATATCAATTTTAAAAACCTAAACAAACTTATGAAGGGAAACCTTGTAAGAGGTCTACCTTCCAAGGTTTTCAGAAATGATCATACATGTGTTGCTTGCCATAAAGGAAAGCAACATAGGGCCTCCTGCAAGGCTAAATTAGAAAGATTAATCACTGTGCCATTACACACCTTGCATATGGATCTTTTTGGACCTACTTCTATAAAAAGCAATAATCATGCAAGTTATTGCTTGTAAATTAACTGATGATTATACCCAGTATTTAGTTGGGTATTCTTTTTTGCCTCTAAGGATTGAAAAAGTGGCATTCTTCATGAACTTCATTAGGCGTTGGGAAAACCAGGCTTAATTCATTAGGGTTAAGTTTATTAGATCAGATAATGGCATTTTGAATTTAAGAATAGTGATATGCTTGAATTTTGTGGGAACAAAGGGAATAAAACAAGAGTATAGCAATGCCAGAACTCCACAACAAAATGGAGTTGCTGAAAGAATGAACAGGACCCTAATTGAGGCTGCTAGGACAATGCTAGCAGACTCACTCTTACCAACTACTTTTTGGGCAGAAGCAGTCTCTACTGCTTGCTATGTTTTAAATAGGGTAAGAGTGACTAAACCTTAAAACAAAACTCCTTATGAGCTTTTGTTTAGCCAAGAACTAATTATTAGCTACATAAGACCTTTTGGGTGTCATGTTACAATTTTAGATACTCTTAGTGTGCTTGGCAAGTTTGACGGAAAATCTGATGAGGGTTTCTTAGTTGGTTACTCATTAATAGCAAAGCTATTAGGGTTTTATAATTTAGTAACCAAAAGAGTAGAAGTAAATCTGCATGTCAATTTTCTGAAGAAAACCTTAATGTCAAAGGTAGAGTAGGGTATTTTAGAAGGTTGTTTGATTATTGGACTATTTACTGATTCTATGATATTATTCTCCTGTATCTTTGGAGAATCAAGCTAACCCACATGCAGGTACTTCAGAAGTAACTAACAGTGCAGGGGTACTTCAAAAACTCCCTATTGCAAATGCTTCTGAGGAAAAAGATGAAGATGCAGAGCTTATTGTTATGCCTTCAGCTGTAAAGAATACTGCAGAAAAAGTTGAGCCAAGGAAGTCTTCTACAAATTCAAAGAAAGAGGAGATTTTGTCAGAACCTCAACAAGAGAAGGAGGCTTCTTCTACTGGCACTTCAAAAGATAATCCTAAGCTTTTAGCTTTTAGAAGAGAGTTGGAAGCAATCTCTCAAAATCATTTAGGGAGAGTACCTAAAAATAACTCTACCAGCACTCCTTCAGTTAATTCTGGTAGTGAACCAGTTAATACTGGTGAGCTTGATCCTAATGATTCAGCTATGCCAAAGCTCGAAATTTTTCACATGTCTGAGACAGGAATTTTTGATGAGGCTTCTTATGATGAAGAGAGTGTGATACCTGACTTCAACAGCTTACCAACAGAAATAGAAGTCAGTCCCACACCTACTTTTAGGATTCACAACATTCACCCAAAAAGTCAAATACTTAGTGATCCTAAGTCAGCTGTGCAAACTAGAAGCAAAGTGCAGCAAAAATTAGGAGCTCATGCACTTATCAGCTATCTTCAAAAGCAGCAAAGAAACAATCACAAAGATCAACAGCATTGTTTGTTTGCCTATTTTCTACCAGGAGGAGGACTAAAAAAGATTTTTCTGATGCTCTACAAAGTGACAGTTGGGATCAAAGCCAATGCAAGAGAAGTTGTTACAGTTTAAGCTTGCAGACACATGTGATGGGGTTTCTGTAGATCTACAGCACAGAATGAAGGTAATTTGGTACAAATGGGTCTCATAAATAAAAGAGATTGAAAGAGGAAGTAGTTGTTAAGAAAATAAGGAAGATTGGGATCCCAAGGGTACAAGCAGGAAGGAAGGGAGGGTATGATTGATGAGGTTTTTGCTCTTGTGGCTACGAATGGAAGTTATCAGGTTTTTTTTTAGCCTTTGCCCATTTATGGGGTTTCATAGTATACCAAATGGATGCTAAAACGTGCATTTCTGTATGGCACTATAGATGAAGAAGTTTAATGTTCAAACCTCCTGGCTTTGTTGTCTCTGATCACCTAAGAAGAGTTTTTTATATGGTGGTCAAAGCTTTGTATGGGAATGCATCAAGCTCCTAGAGTTGGTATGCTACTCTAATCAAACATTTTCTAGAGAGGATGGATACAAGAGGGGTACTATTGACAAGACTTTATTTATTAAAAGGGACAAGAAGGATATTATGCTGGTTCAAGTGTATGTTGATGATATCATTTTTGGATCTACCAAAAAGTCTTGGTGTGATGAGTTTGAAGCCTTGATGAAAAGCAGATTTCAGATGAGTTCTATGGGTGAACTCACATTTTTCTTAGGATTACAAGTCAAACAGAACACAGAAGGAATCTTCATATCTCAAGACAAGTATGTAGCTGAGCTACTCAAGAAATTTAATCTTGTAAGTGTGAAAACTGCAATAACCCCTATGGAGACCAAAGTGGCATTGACAAAAGATAAGGAAGCTGTTGATATGGATGTACACTTATACAGATTCATGATAGGTTCTCTCATGTATTTAACTGCCTCTAGGCCTGATATAATGTTTGCAGTATGTGCTTGTTCTCGTTTTCAGGTCACCCCTAAGACTTCACATCTCAATGCTATGAAGAGAATCTTTAAGTATCTTAAGGGCAAACCCAATTTAGGCTTATGGTATCCAAAAGAATCACCTTTTGACCATAGAAGCTTTCTCTGTTAGTAATTTTGGGGGTGTTCAACCTTGACAGAAAAATCCACATAAGGTGGTTGTCAATTCTTGGACAAAGACTGTTCTCATTGGCTATGCAATGAAAAAACATAGTGGCTACTTTCACACAACTGAAGCTGAATATGTAGCTGCTGCAAATTGTTGTGGACAAGTATTGTGGGTTCAAAATCAACTGCTGGACTATGGTTTCAATTTTATGAATACCAAAATCCACATTGATAATGAAAGTACAATCTGCATTGTGAAGAACCCAGTGTATCATTCCAAGACAAAGCACATCGAGATACGACACCATTTTATAAGAGATTGTTATGAGAAGAAGCTCATTAGTGTGGAGAAAATTCACACAGACCTAAATGTAGCTGACCTATTGACTAAACCTTTTGATGGACCACGGTTTCATTACTTAGTGGTTAGTATTGGTATGATAAACCCATAGCTACATTTAAAGGGAGGCTTAGTTGTATAGTTTGTATAAGTCTGATAGTAAGAACTGGCTTAAGTAGTTTTAATTCTGGTAGTTAAGTAGTATTAATTCTGGTAGTTAAGTAGTATTAATTCTGGTAGTTAAGTAATATTAATACGGGTAGTTAATGTAAGTTAATTCTGTCTATACAAACTTCTGCAGCATGTTTTTCTTTGTTTTAGATTAATCCTTGCAGGAATAACATGGATTTGAAGATGTAAGGCAGGTGTGATAAGGTCTTTGTTTTGTAAGTCTTCAGTAAATACTTAATTTTGGTTGAAAAAGAGTTAATACAGGTTGTAACATAATTAATTCTGGTTGACCAAAGTTAAGTCTGGTAGTGTAAATTTTAATACTGGTAGGTTATTGTTAGTGCTGGTTGCGGGAAAATTGACTTTTATCTGTTTAAACAATGTTTAAATGTTACCGTTACAGATTTTTATGGCACTATTATCGTTAACTGAGAAGCTATATATAGATAAAGTTTGATTTCTCTTTCATACTTATCTTTTTATTGCTATCTCCCATTCGCAAAATAAAAATCTTCTTTCTTTTTATAACGACTATCGTCAATTGTCTTGTTACCAGCATCTACAACCTCACTCGCATCTAAACCCAAATACACATCCATACCTTTTATTGATACTTTCGATTCATGGCCCAATTAAAATATTGTGACAAACACAATCAAGTGGGATTTTTGCGCAAGCCTGATGAAAGTGCAGGGTTTGCAGAGATAGTGGATTTTCTACGAGGTTCCAACCTCATGTATGCTTTAACTACTAATCCTACTATCTATGATTCCCTAGTCAAATAGTTTTGGCAGACCGCTATGTATTCAATCACTGAGGCATCTATTAGGGATAAGCTTCAATTAGCAGATGCTTCAGGGATTACAATGTTGCCAAATAATGAGCTTTTTGAGGGGATGGGGCATATAGGGTATCCTACTGACGGATCTTTCACCTTTTGGAAAAGCTTTTTCACACCACAATGGAGGTTTTTAGTCCACCATCTTTTGCATTGTATAAGCTCTAAAAGTGGTGGATGGGATCAATTTGGTAGCAATATTGCTACTGCCTTGATTTGTCTTTCCACTGGCAGAGTTTATAATTTTTCAAAACTAATTTTTGATGGCATGATGGCAAACTTGAAAAGAAAAACAAAGTTTTTGATGTATCCTCGTTTTTGCAACTGATTTTGGATATTCAAACGGAAAACAAACACCCTTATCTAGCTATGACCCTGACCAAAAAGATTTTTGGGAATATGAAAAGGGGTTTTAGAGGGGTACCAAGACCTTTGTTGCCTGCTATGCTGCTTGTTACTAATCCAAATGCAGGTCAAGCACATCATGATGTGGCTCCATCTCAACCATCATCATCCACTATTCCAGTATCATCTCCATCTTCACCACCAGTACAATCTCCACCACCTATACCTACTTCTATCCCTGCATCTACACCTACACCTATCCCTAAAACTGACCCTGAACCTACGAAGCACACTTTTGAGGAACCATCTCTTGCACACCAACACTTCTCACCCCCACAAGAGCATGCCCAAGAACAGGTGTCTGTGGATGATTTGCTTCAATTAGTTCCTCAATTAATGATAAGAGTTGCTAGTCTGGAAAAGGATCTCAAGAAAACCAAGCTGACAATGGGGAGTGCTATTGTGAAGTTGGTCAAGAAGGTAAAGAAGCGCATTGAAGAGAAAGACCAGAGGAATCTATTGTCTGATTCTGAGGAGGAAGAAACAGAGGCTCAGGGGAGGAAGACTCATGATTTAGATCCTCTAGTTTCTTTGGTACAAGAGCTTGTTACTCCCTCAAAGACTCCCTCAAAGACTGTCAATGCTTCAGGGGAGGAACAAGTTGAAGACATAAGCCCTACAACTTTAGAAGCTGCTGCAATCTTAACAAAAGTTAAAAAGATCAAGTCAGTTGATAAAGGAAAGAGATACAAGAGAAGGAAGAGTTCAAAAGAATCTGCTGGTACTGGTTTGGACTTTGAAGAGGTTAAGTCTGCTTTTGGAAAAGTTAGTACTGGTGGCATTAAAGTTAGTTCTGGTATTGAAGAAATTAATACTGGCAGTTTGGATGTTAATACTGGCATTGATCCAGTTACTACTGATAGCATAAGAGTCTCAGTACCTTCTCCAGACAGAGGTAGAAGAGAAGGAAAGGCTCCTATGACAGAAGAAGAAGAGACTCAAGCTTCTAGAAAAACCAAAGAACAAATTCTTCAAGAAGAAGCAGGACTTGCTGAAGCTATCAGGTTAGATGCATTAGAAAAAGCTTTGGAAAAGGAAGAAGTGGCCAAACAAGTTCATTTGGATTCACTTCTAGCTCAAAGGATGGCTGAAGAACCCCCCAAAGAAAAATTTTTTTTAACGAGGAACACAAGAAAAAGGAAGGCACAAGTTCAGTTTGAAGCTTAATCTTTCTGAAGAAGATTGGGACACTATCAGAAGCAAAGCTTAAAGCAAATGCCAGAATTGGAAGAGGAGAGTGTGCCTTGGAAAGGATCTTACTGAGTTGAAGATTATGAAAAGGATGGTAGAGTTGTACATCAAAGAAGAAAAACACTTTGTAGAGGAAAGACTAGAGCAAAAAGGAATAACCTATGACTCAAACACAGCTCAGGACTATATGCAACCTTTCTAAAGAATCAAAGGACTGTGGAAGTTGACTCATGTTGAAGAAGTTGAATTTTGAAGAAGTGAAAGCAGAATTTGAAAATTTGGTTAAGCAATTGGATACCTATGTCCCTATGAACTTTAAGCAACAAAGGAAGTTTGAAAAGATACTGGTGAAAGAGCTTTAACTAAAACTGCAAAGAAGCTAAGTTTTGATGATGAAGGTACTCAACCAATCAAAGGAGAAGGTTAAGAAGACAAAGATGAAAGCAAACCAAGAAGACTGGAAAGAGGAGAAAACAGATAGCAAGAAAGGATTTCATACACAACCTTGATAAGGATGATCTAAAGATTCAGATGAAGCCTAAGAAAAGCTGATCCTACTTCAAGTACTAAAAATCCCATTAATCATGTTCTTGGTAGCTACATAATCACTCGGTATACAAATTACAAGATCTTTAAGCAAGAGAAGGAAAGGGTGTGGTATACAATTAAGCTTTGGAAGCCATGCTGACTGAGTATATCAAGAGATGATCTTACTAGAGCTAACGTAGTGGTGATGAGAAGACATGGTATGAATAGCCAAGGAAATTTGAAAAAGTACTTTGGGAATACTTGAAGAAACAGGTTTGAAGAACCCCTTTAGTATAGATTCATTTTGAGTTGCCAGGTCAACAAGATAATTTGTTGGAGATTACTATGATGCTTGCAGAGTAACACTATTTGAACTTTAGTCTTGTAGATGTATTAATAATTGCTAATAGATCGAAATGAGCGAGGCCGATTGTCTTTGAAGTGTGGCAAAGCTATGTTGGACAAGAAACTTCAAGGAGGAAAACCAGATGAGGATTGCTACAAACTTTTGAAAATGATGAAGAAGCAAGCGGCATTAGAAAGTAATGAAGGTTGATGAGTTAGATATCTAGAATGGGGATGAGGAGAACAACACTTGGTGGAGGTGCTATGCAATAAATGGGTCATCAGTCCACCATTTTAACAACATAAGGACGCTAGTCCAAGCAAACGCATCTTGGTAAAGATTTCTCAAATCCGTTAATTGGCTAATAAATTTGCCAAAAATTGTAGTTTTATCAACTCACCATATCTGGTTATAAGAGTTGGCTAGCCTACAAGTTTATGGATTATGGTAAAGGCTGTAGAAAAACCATAACTAGTCCATGATATTATAGCTTATGGTAAAGACAATTGCAAATCCATATTAGATGGTTGACACTTTACCAAAAAGTGGATGGTACTCAACTCACCAAGTTTCATGTACAAAGAGTTGACATGGTAATCAATCCACCATGGAATTTACTTATCTAGGTGCCATAATGATTTGACTAGCCGAGCAAACGCTACAGGTAAAGGCATATCGAAATCCGTCCTGTCTATAATGGTTTGCCAAAAAACCATATGGTATTCAACTCACCAATGTTTCACGTACTGAGAGTTAAAATGGTTTTCAGTCGACCATGGACATGCACCTTTCTGGTGGCCAAAGGACTGGCTACTCCAGAGTTAATGGCTAACTGGTAAAGAGACATCAAATCCATTTAAAGTTTCAATGATTCACCTCTCACAGGAGTTAACACACCTGGAAGTGATGAGAATAGTCTAAAACTATATGATTTGATGTACATATAGTCAATGTAGCTGTTTAAGTGTTGCTGATATGAAGTGTTGCTGAAAAGTTTTGAAGAATAGTTGCTGCAAAGATCAAAAAGAGATGATTTGAAGAATTGCAGCTCAAGAATAATTCGAAGAGTTTTGTTTACAACATCCTCAGGAAGCTCAAATTGAAGACACTTGAAGAAACTTGAAGTTCACAAGTGAAGATCAAGTTAGAAGGATTGATTGGAAATATATTGTAAAAACTTAATACTGGTAGTATAACAGTTAAGTCTGTAGTTATTAGTTTAGTTCAGCATAATCAAGTTTCAGTCTGGCAGTACTAAATTAAGTCTGGCAGTACTAAAGGATAGTAGCTGATAGAGTGGCGATACAATAAGTTAGTATGTGTATTTTAGTAAGTCCTGTATATGAATCAAAATAGTGATATTAGTTATCTTAGAGAAATTTTAAGAGGAAATCTTAGTGAAAGGATATGCATATCCTTTCACACGGTTTGTATAGCCTTTTAGGTTTCCTTTGTGTTATAACGGAACCCTACGGCATCGAGTTTTATATAACAAAATAGTAGTATTGAAGCTTAATAGAAAAATCATATCAAAGTTAGTATTTAATATTGTGTTCTTCTTAATACTTGTGTTAAGATTCCACATTAACACTTGATATTCATAGTCAGTGTCTCTCACATAGTTGATTTGGATTTATTCAAGTTAGCTATCGTCTTACAAAGGCTATATAGATCCAAAACAAGGACCTACAATTAATAAGCTCTTAATAAACTTAAATCTTAAAATCACTTGAATACCTTGGCTTATTGGATTTTGAGCTTTTTGTAAGATGAGCTTACCATGGAAGAGTATTCAAGCTTGTAGATAGCTCATTAGAGCCTTTGATACCTTTGTTTAGCTAAGGTTCCTTGTAAGTTCATTTACTCTTTCTGTCTTAATTTTCCTAGCTTAATTTTGCTTAAACTGCTTATAGTCTAGCTTATTTGTGCTTAATTCTGTCTATTTTGTGCTTATTAAATATGTTTCAATATTTGTTATTAAGTTTTTAGAGCTTAGATCTAGACTTCTTAGTTTAAATACATATAACCGAAAAAACAAAAAATATTAGCTTACTTGTGCTTATGTTTCTAGCTTATTTGCTTAAGTTTAATGCTTATTAGGTGTTATAACTATTTTTTCATCTGGTATTGAACTTTTGGCTCATTAAATCTTACATTCCGTAAAGCTAAAATGGATTAAGTGCAATAAAGGGTGTTTGGGACAAGCAGTCCTAACTTCGAGTTAATACTGTTTGTGGTTCTTTTATCCTTTAGTTACAATTGAATTTCCAAAACTAGGTTATAAGTGCAGGATTTATAAGTTTTATTAGGAATAATTAAGTTTTCATAACTTTTCTAATTGCTATATTAAACCTGTGAAAATTCTGCCAATTCTAGTTTCAAGCAGAATTTAGCTAATCTAGTTTTATTATTTGAGTTGATTTAGGTGTTTTATTAAGTGTTGCATTTAGTTTTTAAGGTCTGCATTTTTTAGGATTTAATTATTTGGTCATAAGCTTGCCAACTACATCAGATAATGAAAATAACAAAGAGTCTATTTTTTAGCTTAAATTTCATATGGTAATTGTAGCTTTTAGGATTTGATTTTCATAGCACAAGTAGGTCTAGGGTCATTAATCTTTAGTACTAGCTTACTCTTTCAAATAAGCTCTTTTGATAATCTGTTTTTAAGCTGCAATTGGCTTTTGTCTTTTCATTTTAAAAATAAAAACTCAGCATGATTTAAGTCTTAAGTCTGTTTTCATAGTGCTTTTTCATTAAGCTAAATTGTTTCAAAATCATTTTCAAAAGTAGATTAGAGTAGCTATTTAGTTGTAGTATAAGCTTTATTAAGCTATTTCCCCACAAGGATCCAAGAGCTTATTTAAAAATAAGCTCAAAGATCCCTTTAGGGACTGTTTGGGTCTCAGGTTTTGTCAAGTGCTTATTTCAGTTTTTTATAGCTTATTTTCTTAAACTTTAGCCTAATTTGTTCTTAAATTAGCTTATTAGGTTTGAATTAGTCAGTTTATTGCTTATTAAGTCCTTGTTAGCTAATTCTAAGCTTTTTCAGTTAAAACCAAAGTGACCAAGTCAGTGGCTAATAGATGTTTCATAAGTGCTTTTTCCTTGCTTATTTGTTTTTCAAAATGAAGTTGGTTTGCAATTCTAAGTAGCTTAATAGTTGTGCTTTAAGTTTGTGTTATGCTTTTTGTTGTAAGGTTCCATTTTAGTGCTTAAAAATAAGCTCAAAGTCCTTGCAGGGACTGTTTGGTTATTGGTTTTAAAAAAAGTGTATTAGTTTTTAGCTAATTTCTATAAGCTTATTTTTATTCTTGTTTAGTTCATTAGCTTAGGTTTAGCATATTATAACTTAATCAATCTTAACCTTAGCTAATTAAGTCTCTAGCTAATTATTCCAGAAAAATACCAAAAAAAATGAGTTAAGTGTTTTCTGTCATGATTTAAGCTGTTTATGTCAGCTTATTTAGGCTTTTCATAAAAAGTTACTGTTATTCAAAATGCGTTCTTTACAGCTGTTCTAAACTTTGCTTTTTTTAAGTTTTAATAAAAAAAGGAAGGTGGCAATCAGGGGGAAAGCAAGACTCGAACCCCCGACCTCAACACCCTCAATCCTTTTTATAACACAAACCACACACTCTACTACTAACACGCCCTGGGGTCTTTTTCGTTATACATCTACAATATTTAATACTTATACATGTTTTTCCCATTATGTCTATAAGCTGTTTTTAGCTTAATATAACAGCTTATTCGATAAGCTGTGTAAACAGCTTATTTTTCCTAGGGGTTCTAATTAGTAATAAGCTATTTTTGTATTTTCTCTAAATTTTTATACTTATTTTAGTATTTTAAAATTTTATTTTGTTAAAAATTTAAAGAATCATAAAAAAATAGAAAAATAATCAAAAAATATAAATCTTTTTTAGAAAATTTTCTTTTATCATAAAGTTTCTAGGAAAATTAGTTTTGCTTTCGTAGGGTTAAAATTGCAAAATTTCATTTTTTAAAAACGGATTTGTCCCCGTCTCATTTTTCCGTGTTATAAAGCTCATTCAACTCCGTTTTTGTTCTAGTTTCTTAAACTTACTTTTTATGAGTCAATTAAGAGTCCATTTAAAAGTATAATTCTTAATTTAGGTTTTAATTTAGAAATTTAGGTTTTTGACTGCGTTTATGGTTTCACCGTTTTGCATATAGTCCAAAGTTTGATTTCCCTTATTTATTTTTCGGCTTAATTGTTATCATATTACTTATTTTTATATTGTAAAAAGTGATAATCAAATCAATCTTTGTTTCCAATTCAAATCATTGTCCGAATAACAAACGTGGTTTCAATTTCACAAATCGTTGGAATTACACCCGAATCTACATCCTGGTTAATATACGTTAATTATATTATATATATTTGTAAGATTTTCCTTATTAACTTTGTCCTTAAGGTAATTTTGTAATTTTTCCATCATATATATATTTTATAATTATTATGTCTGTTGTTTACTACGAATCATTGACCCAAGAGGGGAATTCAACACTTAGACATACATCATATGAATTGGTTACATGTGCTTAAGCTTTTGGCTTAGTAGCGTGTAACACGTGTTGTTTTGTTTTTAATTTGTGCTAGTGTTTGGTGGAAGCTGCAAAGCAATCAGTGTGAGTTTCATAGCCCCTTTTTCTTATGTTTTCTTAGGGTGAAAATGATGCTATGAGTTAAATGTTTTTAGTTGCTATGATTATGTGTTTATATGTTATGTGGTACGCTCCATGGCTTTGTGATCAATTGGAGGCGTTTTGAGGTATGTGAGTTCGGTTGTAGAGTGGTGTTTACTACTCAATCAAATCTAACTAAAGGGTTGAAATAAGACTCAATGATGTGTTGGTCCAGGCCTAAGTATAATTCCAGCCTGGTAGACTTTAGTGCGTAAATGACATATTTAGAATCGGATGAGTACTTCTACTTAGTGTAGTGATACGGGAATCGAATGGTACGCCTACTCCGTGTTGTTGATATGGGATCGGATGAGTATGCCTACTTAGTGTTGTGATATAGGATCGGATGAGTACGCCTACTCAGTGTTGTGATATGGGATCGGATGGGTACGCATACCCAGTGTATGATTGTTATGAATTGTTTTAGTAATCGCAGCAATTGTATGAAAGTTATATTGTCCTTAAACCATGACTCCCACCAACATTATGTGGACATATAAGCATCATTTATCAGGTGAGCAACATGGGAAAAGATAGAGAGAAGTGCTAGAAATAGACCATAGGATGTTGAGGATATTATTGCTTATTGTCTTAATTTATGCATTGTTTTGGATTAGGAAATCAATAAATGTGCATGTCTTTCTATTGGGCGAGAACTATCCTTTACATCAATAAAGACCCTTTTTATTTGGTAGTTTATGGGTATTAGATATGACACATGTGTCTATACTTTGCTTATTTTAATTGTATGTAGAAATTCTCTATATAGAACGCCCTTAGTGTGTGATGATATCCCTTTCTCGTTACGCCTTACGCTTCTGCCTTGGCGGTGGTGTGACAATGCTCATCTCCTGAAGTACATCTTTGTCCTCAACATCTATCATCACTTTTCTTTAGCTCTGCCTCATTAAAATGGTAGTGACAGTTTATAACAAAACGCAATTTTCATCCATGTAAATACCCATACTATGAAATTAGATCCTATAATATCCATTCTAATATATATATATATAATATTTATAAATATATATATATAAATATATACCACCTTCTACAGGGAAAATTTTTGATTTATCTCATTATGCAACGTAACTTGCATCTCTAAAGTAAACGAGCTCACTCAACCTCTACCAATGCCATCAATAGGCTAGTTTTATATCATGTAAACATCCTAAATGTCAAGTCAATATCGTAATATCATTTTAACCAAGTACAGTATCCAGTTAACGTACTATTCAAAACGTGTATCAAACAAGCATAAAACTTACCGTTTATATTAAAACCCTAATTATATGTAATACATACATATAAAATAAATGTACAAGCCTTTAAAGCATGTGTACAAGTATCATAGCATAACATTTTAATATCTTTTCCCTCCTAAATCAAGTTACAACTTTCTAAAGCTCAATGTACAAGTTAATAATGCAAGAAAGTTAAACTAGGTCATTTTTAACCTCCAAATTCATTTTAGTTCGACTACCACTTTAACACAAGGTATAAGCACTTAATGCATGACTTCTAAACCCTAAACCTAAACATTAATTCATTCTAAACCCTAATTTAAAACCTTAAAACCTAAACAAAACCCTAATTTCACTTTAAACCTAAAACTAAACCCTAAACCTAAAACTAAACCCTAATCCCTAATCCTAACCCTAATCTAACACTAAACCTTAATCCTAAACCCTAATCTATCCCTAATCCTAACCCTAATCCACATTTTAAAACCCTAAACCTTAACCCGAAAATAAACCAAACCCGCCATATATTTTCTTTCATTTTTACCCATTTTAAACCCAAGTTACTAACCAAGCACCTCCATGACCTCACCCTTATGTCACCAAGCAGCTTACAAGAACCTCTATCTCCTCTCATTGGCACCAAAGTGGACAAGTCACCCACCTTGTCACCCTTCCCTATCCAGGGCCTCTAAACACCCATTCCATATCTTCATAGCTAGTTCTAGCCTTCCTTACTCATCCTACTAGCATCTCTTACTTTACACTCAGCTAGCAAAACACTAACAAAACCCTTTAATACAAAAAACTTGGCACCAAGGGTTTTTGACCCTATATATACGCATACATACACAACACTTTCATTCACACCTCAAACTCATCTCACACACTCAAATGGAGTTCTAGCCATTCCCTAGCAGCAATAGAAGATCAAGAGAAGTCCCTAAGCTCATAATAGAAGCCAAGAAGCAAGAAAAATGAAGTCTTGAAGCCATTTCTAGGCGTACGAGTCATAAAAACCCATTTCGACCCATTTTAGCTCAAGTAAGCCTAAGATCTTGTTCCATAAACTTATAATCTGTATTAGAATGTTCATAATACTCTTAAGATCATATATAAACTCTTGTTTGAAGCTTTGAATCCTCAAACCCATGTGTTTTTTATTAAAACCCTAAAAACGACCCGTTTTGATTTTCTAGCTAACGAATCCTTTTTCTAAACTTTTGTTACATTAGAACATCTTATTTTAGCTTATTCTAATAAGCTATAACCTGCAAATATCATTTGGAATCTTAAAATAAGCTTGCATGGCTTTTTGGACTTGTTTTGCAAATATTTCCATGCATAGGGGTATATATCGTAACTTTCTGAAATTTATAACTAAAGGGGCTGAAAATGTCATTATTCTAAAGTTATAACTATAAGGACCTATTTTTCCAAGTTTCAAAGTTAAAGGTTTAAATTATATATACTTTATATATAAAAAGGACAAAAGTTTGTAAAAAGTTTATAAACTAAATGGGTAAACAATTGCAATTTTGCAAACTTAAAAATAAAGATTATAATATTTTTTTAATAAAATATAAAAATATATATTAAATTATAAAACTCGATTTTTTTTTTAAAACCCGACACATGTTATCGTTATAAATCATAAATCGACGCATATTTTCGTTTTATATTTTAACATAATTTATCATCAATTAACATTTAAAGAACTAAAATCTTATCGTATCACATTACTAGGGAATTTCATATGAAGGACTTCATTTGAGTTTTTGTTTTGAACGAGTTTTGGCTGGTTTACGATTTAAAGTGCCCTGGCTCCTCAAACGATACTACATGGCCTCTGGATTATGATAGCCCGAACAGCGATACAATACTTCCAAAATTTAATAAATCAAATATATACATTATACTTTATGAAGTTTTGAAACATAAACTATCACACTAAGACTTGACATATCACCCCAGTCTCGAAAGTTTTTAAGGTAGGGAAGTCGTATCAAATGTATGGTGTTAGCGAGAAAAGTTGTCAAAGCAGTAAATTCGGGTCAGATTTAGGTCAATTACGAAGGGTAAAACCCCCAATTAATTTTTAATTAGGATATCAACCTACAGGAGTTTAGTTCCATGTGTGTATTAAAATCCCCCAAAGTATAGCTTTTGATTTGGAGTCTAAGTATGGTTTTTGGGTCCAAACTTTTTAGTGTGCGATCAGATCCGAAACTAAGTAGTTAAAAGTTTGATTTTATTTGGGGCACTTAAGAGTGGAAATAAATTAGTGAAAAAATCAAGGGGATATTAAACACATGATATTGAACCTGTGAGTTTTGGTAAAATTTATAAAGGTCAGTAGGTATGGTTTAGAAAATGGTAAAGTGACACTAAAATTCTGCATTTTCGGGTAAATTGTAGAACTTTGAAAAAGTGTGTAAACGAATTAGTTAATGATGGGCATGGTGTCGGGGTGACCCATGAGGGTAATTAAACACCTTATACATTCATCATATGATTGTTACATGTGCTTAAGCTTTTGGCTTAGTAGCGTGTAACACGTGTTGTTTTGTTGTTTAGATTTGTGCTAGTGTTTGTAGAAGCTGCAAAGCAATCAAGTGAGTTTCATAGCCCCTTTTTTATGTTTTCTTAAGGTGAAAATGATGCATAGTTAAATGTTTTTGTTGCTGTGATTATGTGTTATATGTTCATGTGGTACGCTCCATTGGCTTTGTGACAATGAGGCGTTTTGAGGTATGTGAGTTTGGTTGGAGAGTGGTGTTTACTACTCAATCAAATCCAACTAAAGGGTTGAAAATAAACTCAATAGAGTGTTGGTCCAGGCCTAAGTATAAGTTCCAGCTGGTATACTTTTAGGTGCGTAAGTGACATATTTGGGATCAGATGAGTACGCCTACTCAGTGTTGTGAAATGTGGATCAGGATCGTTAGCCTACTCAGTGTTGTGATATGGGATCGGATGAGTACGTCTACTCAGTGTTGTGATATGGGATCGGATGAGTACGCCTACTCAGTGTTGTGATATGGGATCGGATGGGTACGCCTACCCAGTGTATGATTGTTATGAATTGTTTTAGTAATCGCAGCAATTTGTAATGAAAGTTTTATATGAGTCTTAACCTGTACCTCAACCAACACTATGTTGACGTATAAGCATGCATTTCAGGGTGAGCAACATAGAATACGATAGAGAGAAGTGGTAGAAAGAGACCATAGATGTCGTGAGATTAATTGCTATTATTCTAGAATTTTTCATTGTTTGGATTATGAATAAATGTTGCATGTCTTTCTATTGGCGAGAACTATCGTTTCATCAATAAAGACGCCTTTTCGATTTGGTTCGTTTATGGGTATTGTTATGACAATTTATTCTAACTTTGCTATATATTATTGTATGCTGAATTCTCTATATAAACGCATTGTTACAAATGATACCTTTTCTCGTCCACCACGCTTCCGCCTTGCGGGGGTGTACCAATGCTCATCTCCTAAAGTACTCAACATCCATCACATTTTCTTTAGCTTGCCTCATTAATGATTATGACACTTTATAACAAACCGCAATTTTCATCATGTAAATACCCATCTATTAAAGTTGATGCACTGTAATTTCATCTATTATATATATATATATTATATTATATATATATATAAATATTTTATATATATATATATATACCACCTTTCTACAGGGGAAATTTTTCTTTATCTCATTAAGCAACAACTTAACATCTTAAAAGTAACGAGCTCACGCAACTTACCAATGTCCATCTCTATCTATGTTTATTTAATCACAGGAAATCATCCTAATAAGTCAAGTCTAAATCTAAATACATTTTACCAATACACTATCCATTTTAACATACTTTTCAAAATGTTATATCAAAACAAGCATTAAACGTTAACGTTTATATCAAAACCCTAATTATATGTAATGTATACATATAAAATAAATGTACAAGCCTTTAAAGCATGTGTACAAGTATCATAGCATAACATTTGAATATCTTTTCCCTCCTAAATCAAGTTACAACTTTCTAAAGCTCAATGTACAAGTTAATAATGCAAGAAAGTTAAACTAGGTCATTTTACCTCTAAATTCATTTTAGTTTCTTACTACCACTTTAACACAAGGTACAAGCACTTAATGCATGACTCCTAAACCCTAACCTAAAACCTTAATTCCATATTAAACCCTAATCTAAAAACCTAAACCCTAAACAAAACCCTAAAACCCTAATTTCACTTTAAACCTAAAACTAAACCCTAATCCCTAATCCTAACCCTAATCCTAACACTAAACCTTAATCCTAAACCCTAATCTATCCCTAATCCTAACCCTAATCCACATTTTAAAACCCTAAACCCTAACCCAAAAATAAACCAAACCCGCCACCTATTTTCTTTCATTTTTACCCATTTTAAACCCAAGTTACTAACCAAGCACCTCCATGACCTCACCCTTATGTCACCAAGCAGCTTACAAGCACCTCTATCTCCTCCCTTGGCCACCAAGTTGGCCAAGTCACCACCTTGTCACCCCTTCCTAGCCGTGGCCTCCAAACACCCATTCCACATCTTCATAGCTAGTTCTAGCCTTCCTTACTCATCCTACTAGCATCTCTTACTCACCTCAGCTAGCTAGGACACTTATCAAACCCTTAGATGACAAGAAAACTTGGGCACCAAGGGTTTTTGACCCTATATATACGCATACATACACAACACTTTCATTCACACCTCAAACTCATCTCACACACTCAAATGGAGTTCTAGCCATTCCCTAGCAGCAATAGAAGATCAAGAGAAGTCCCTAAGCTCATAATAGAAGCCAAGAAGCAAGAAAAATGAAGTCTTGAAGCCATTTCTAGGCGTACGAGTCATAAAAACCCATTTTGACCCATTTTAGCTCAAGTAAGCCTAAGATCTTGTTCCATAAACTTATAATCTGTATTAGAATGTTCATAATACTCTTAAGATCATATATAAACTCTTGTTTGAAGCTTTGAATCCTCAAACCCATGTGTTTTTTTATTAAAACCCTAAAAACGACCCGTTTTGATTTTCTAGCTAACAAATCCTTTTTCTAAACTTTTGTTACGTTAGAACATCTTATTTTAGCTTATTCTAATAAGCTATAACCTGCAAATATCATTTGGAATCTTAAAATAAGCTTGCATGGCTTTTTGGACTTGTTTTGCAAATATTTCCATGCATAGGGGTATATATCGTAACTTTCTGAAATTTATAACTAAAAGGGCTGAAAATGTCATTATTCTAAAGTTATAACTATAAGGACCTATTTTGCCAAGTTTCAAAGTTAAAGGTTTAAATTATATATACTTTATATATAAAGGACTAAAGTTGTAAAAGTTTATAAACCAAGGGTATATATTGCCAATTTTGCAAACTTAAAAATATAAAATATAATATTTTTATATAAATTATAAAAATATATATTAATATTATAAAACTTAATTTTATTAAAACCCGACACATTTATCGTTATTAATCATAAATCGACGCATTATTTCGTTATATATTTAACATAATTTATCATCAACTAACTTTTGAAGAAACTTAAAATCTTATCGTATCACGTTACTAGGGAATTAATATGAAGGATTTCATTTGAGTTTATTGTTATTGACGATTTTGTTGGGTTTACTATTTAAAGTGGCCCTGGCTCCTCAAACGAAACTACATGCCTCTGGATAATGATAGCCCGAACAGCGATACAATATTATCCCAATAAGTTAATAAATCAAATTTAACGTTAAACTTTATGAAGTTTTGAAACATAAACTAACACAAACTAAACTTGACATATCACCCAGTTTGGTGCCGAAGCTGTTTTACTTTCACTTGATATACGTTTGCCATTAATTAGAGTTCCCCTTTACTATAATGTGATTTCATAAGCCTCACTTAAATCTTCTATTCATAAACACGTGAGGGGATAACATGCTATAAATCATGATATAAACAAGTGTTTCTAGAATGAATGCTATCCAAATATATTATTGCATCTGTTGGTCTAAGTCCCTTTATGCCAAAAGACCCCCAAACCATCATGGACATTAATTCTTGCGAGTGAACATGAATATTGTGAATATGCCTATTGGGATTGAGGAATCCCGTTTGTATTAGCCGGATAGGTAACCAAACGCAATATATTTGAAACTCATAGGTATATGACAATTACCTACACAGGGGCCATTATCTTTATATATATCATTATTGATATATACACTAGTCAGTTTGAGTGCCATGAGCTTAGACGCAATAATATTGTTTTTTCCATAATAATTATACTTATTGCAATTATTACACTTATAGGTGTAAAACAACATAACCCACACTTATATGACTTGTAATTCACACTATTTATTATAAACCAATAATTTCACTCACCATTGTGTTGACATTTTTAGCATGTTTATCTCATGTTACCTTAACATCTTATGGCACAGACTTGAAGATGCTATATTGAAGGTCATGCATGCATACTATGCTAAAGAATCACCTATTCAACCACCAACTATTATGCCTCCATCTACAATGCTATCTCTAATGTTTAATCCTCAAGAATTCTTTCTTCCAGAGGAATTATTGTCACCTAAGAAACAAGGCCATAACCAATCATTCTCCTCTACTTCTGCCCTACCTCAAGAATTTAAGATGGGAGAAAGCTCACGTAAGACAATTTTCGAACATCACGAGGAGCAAATTAGGAAATACTGAATCACCTGGATAAACTCTCTCTCCGACTCCATTGAGCACATAGAAGACAAAATAAAAGGTCTCGAAAAGGTCGGGTGATTATACAACAAGATTTTGACAATTTGAAGCTGAACTCCAAAAGGCTCATGCTCGAATTGCTAAACTTCAAAGAAAGCAAATGGGAAATAACAACCAGATTGCTTTGGCTCGCTTCAGGATTGCTACTCTAGAACAAATTATCGAAGAAATCCAAGTCCGTTACCAAGCAGACAAGAAAGACTCTGAATGCAATCTATGAACTGCAAGAACAGCCCAGAAAGGACGACATCAAACTAATAATAAGATACTAGTTTTATAGCTTTTAACCTATGCCACAGGATGGTGTGGTATAAATAAGCAACACTTGTCAAATTTTAGATTATGTACAGTTACAAAGTCCAAGTTGTTCATGATATAATACAATGGCAATCTCATTATACCGTGTTGTTTCATAATACCGATATATCCATCCTAAAACAACTTCTCTTATATCATCATCTCCATCTCCATCGTTATGAATCATACCATGATTTCTAAATAAATCATAGATACTTATTGATATGGATTATTTATGATTTCGATATAACTATTGGGACAATGTTTTATTTTTGAACATTAATCATTAAGACTTGTATATCATTCTTATTAACGTGTTTAACTTATGTTGATAGAATGCACTCACAAAGGATGTCAACATCTGAAGCACCAGTCATGACTCAGGCTGCCATCAGGAAACTAGTTGTTGATAGTATTACCACAGCTCTGGAAGCACAAGCCGCTAACATGGAAAATACTAATAATACCACCAGACCAAGAGAAGCTCCTGTGTCAAGACAATGTAGCTACAAAGAGTTCATGAGCTGCCAACCTATCAACTTCAAAGGTACGAAGGCGCTATTGGTCTCATCCATGTTTGAAAGAACTAATTAGTGTTTTCACCGTAGCAACGTACCAAAGACACAATGTAAAGATTGCTATTAGTACTAGTAACTGAAGAAGCTCTTCTTGTGACATTAGTTTGCCCAACCTATTGGGATAGAATAAGCTTACAAGATTACCTAGGTTGAATTCAAGAAACTTTTGATAAAGAAATACAGTCCCCGAACTGAAGTCTAGAAGATCGAAGATGAATTTTACCATCTGACTGTGAAGGGGAATAATCTCAAGACATATGTGAGAAGATTCCAGGAATTAGCAACCTTGTGTCCCATTATGGTGCCAGATTCTAAGAAAATAATGGAAGTTTTCATCGGGGGATTGCCTCGAAGTATTGAAAGGAATGTTACCGCCTCTACAAGGTGAAGTTTGCTACAAGGTGTTTTCCCGTAGCAACTGTACCGAAGACTACAGGTTGAAGTTTGTTATTGGTACTTTTATTGAAGAAGCTCTATCTTGAGGAAATTCTTTTTCCCACCTATTGGGATAGAAGAATCTTACAATATTACCTGGGTTGAATTCAAAAAACTTTTGATAAAGAAATACTGTCCCCGAACTGAAGTCTAGAAGATAAAAGACTAATTTTACCATCTGACTGTGAAAGGGAATGATATCAAGACATATGTGAGAAGATTCTAGGAATTGGCAACCTTGTGTCCCACTATGGTGCCAGATTCTAAGAAAATGATAGAAGTTATCATCAGGGGATTCCTCGAAGTATTGAAAGGAATGTTTACCGCTCTAAACCTCAAACTCTAGAGAAGCCATTAAACATAGCCCAAATATCAGGTAACAAAGCCACTCCCGGTGCAAGTAGCCAAGTGATTAACACAAACGAAAGTTTGACGACAGAAGAACTTTCAATAACAACAACTACCGAAACAATAATAACAACGACTACCGTAATACCAACAACCGCTACAAAAATCACCAACCATAACAGAACGGAAGATAGGAAACCTTCAAGGCTTATGCTGCCACCCCAACTGAAAATAATGGATATACTAGAAACCGTCCCTTGTGTAAGAAATGCACTTTGCATCACACATGACCTTGCACTGTTAAGTGTAATATTTGCAACAAGGTAGGCCATCTGACTAAGAACTGCAAAAACAAAGGGCCAGCCACTAGAAGTAATCTGCTACTACTGACAGTTACATGTCATGCATGTGGAGTAAAAGAGCATTATGTAAATCAGTGCCGAAAGACCACCAACAACAATGCCTAGGGAAGAGTCTACATGCTAAGGGATATGAATGCTCATCAAAACCCGAATGTAGTTACGGGTATGTTCCTTCTAAACCAACATCTAGCTAGAGTATTATTTGATTCTGGAGCTGATAAAAGCTTCGTATCTATATCTCTTGCCTCTAAGCTAAATATTCCACCCATTACAATAGATACCTATACGATATCGGAATGGCTGAAGGAAACTTAGTAAGCACAAAACACTATTATCTAGTGCAATCCTGCCCTTGTAAACCAACCTTTCAAAATTGTATCTTATGCCGATTAAAACTTGTAATTTGACGTCGTCATTGGTATGGATTGGTTATCCAAGTATCATGCTAGGATCATCTGTGACGAGAAAGTCGTCCACATTCCCATCGACGGTGAAACATTAATCATTCGAGGTGACCGAAGTAAAACCCGACTAAATCTCATATCCTGTATAAAAACCGAAAGGTATATATCCAGGGGATGTCAAGTTTTCGTAGCCCAAATAATGGAAAAGAAGTCGGACGAGAAACGACTAGAAGACATACCGGTAGTCAGAGAATTCCCAAAAGTTTTTCCTGAAGATCTACCTGGCCTTCCTCCCATTCGTCAAGTAGAATTTCAAATCGATCTAATTCCAGGAGCGACACCTGTAGCCCGAGCACCTTATAGATTAGCTCCTTCAGAAATGCAGGAACTATCTAACCAACTTCAAGAGTTGGCAGACCGAGGTTTTATTCGACCAAGTACTTCACCTTGGGGAGCTCCTGTCTTATTTGTTAAAAAGAAAGACGGATCTTTCAGAATGTGTATCGATTACCGGGAGTTGAATAAACTTACCGTAAAGAATCGTTACCTATTACCCAGGATCGATGAAATATTTGACCAACTTCAAGGTTCGAGTGTTTACTCAAAGATCGACTTGAGATCAGGTTATCATCAACTGAGAGTCAGGGATGAAGATATTCCCAAGACTGCTTTCAGAACAAGATACGGACATTATGAATTTCAAGTGATGCCATTTGGTTTAACTAACGCGCCTGCTGTATTCATGGATCTCATGAATCGATTTTAAACATACTTGGTGATTTTATTTTGTAATAGTGTTTACATCGATGATAGTCGCATCTACCTTTGTAATAAAGAAGACACACAAAATCATCTGAGTAATAATCTTAGAATTACTCAAGAAAGAGACGTCGTATGCCAGTTCTCCACGTGTGATTTTCTGGATTTATATCGTGTAATTTCTTTGGACACGAAATTGATAGTCAGTACTTCATGTTGACCCCCTCCAAGATGAAGCAGTTATGAGAATTAGAATCTCCTGACTACACCACAGAATACGCCAATTGTTAGACTTGTCGACTATAACCGGAGATTATCGAAGGTTTTTGAAGGATTGCAAAGTCCTTGACTGAATTAACCCAGAAAAAAAAGAGTATATCTGGGGCGAAGATCCAAGAGTCGCTACCAATTACTAAAACAGAAGCTTTGTGAGCTCCATCTTACTTACCAGAAGGAAATGACGATTTTGTCATGTTTACTTGTGATGCAATCCCATCAAGGATCTAGAGAGGTGTTAATGAAGGGAAGGGAGAAGTTATTGGAATATGCATCCCGACAACTTAAACCTAATAACGAAAACTAATAACCACTCAGATCTTGAATAGGAGCAGTTATTGTTCGCATCTTAAAATTTTGAGAGACACTATCTGTATGCACCAATGTATAGTGTCACTAATCCATAAAAGTCTCATATAATCCTTGATTAGAAAGAGTTGAACATGAGACAAACGACGTTGGTAGAATTGCTTGCAATTACGAATTGTGAAATTCCTACCATACCTGAAATGAAATGTTGTAGCAGATTGCCTTAACTGGAAAGGAACGATCAAACCACACTGGTTAGATCATTAGTTATGACCATCATCCAAACTTACCCCTCAAAAAATACAAATTCCTTAAAGCTCAAACCAAAGCACTCAAAGAATAAAAACATCAAGGCTAAAACTATGAGGAATGGATAAATCATTTGAAATACATCCTGATGGAACTCGTTGTATTAAGAACCGAAGCTGGTTACAACTTTTTGGTAATCTGAGAGACTTGATCATGCATGAGTCCTATAAATCAAAATATTCCATTCACTCGGGTTCAGACAAGATGTATCAGGATCTTAAGAAACTCTATTGGTGGCCTAACATGAAGGCAATCATCGTTGAATATATTGGCAAATGTTTAACATGTTATAGAGTTAAGGCAGAATGTCAGAAGCCATCCGGCTTACTGGTACAACCGTATATTCTAAGTGGAAAATAGGAGAGAATCACAATGGATTTCATCACAAAACTGCCCAAAACATCAAACGGACATGACACAATCTGGGTCATTGTCGATCGCCTTACCAAATCCGCACACTTCATCCCTACCCGAGAGACAGAATAGAATGGAAACCCTTATAAGGTTATACATCAAAGAAATAGTCTCCCGGCATGGAGTGCCAATATCCATCATCTCGGATCGTGACAGTCATTTCACATCCAGATTCTGGCAATCATTACAAAGTGCTTTGGGTACTCAATTAGACATGAGTACGACATATCATCCTGAAACTGATGAGCAAAGTGAAAGGACCATCCAAACACTTGAAGACATGCTTCGAGCCTGTGTTATAGATTTTGGAAAAGGATGGGAAAGACACTTACCATTGGTAGAATTCTCATACAATAACAGTTACCATGCCAGTATTAAGGCAGCACCATTTGAGGCACTTTATGGTCGAAAGTGCAGATCACCTGTTTGCTGGGCCGAAGTTGGAGATGTTCAACTTACAGGACCAGAAATAATCCATGAAACCACTAAAAAGATAGTGCAAATTCGACAACGCTTGCAAGCTGCAAGAGACCGACAGAGAAGTTACGCCAATGTAAGGCGAAAGCCTTTAGAATTTCAAGTTGGAGATCGTGTTATGTTAAAAGTATCACCTCGTAAAGGTGTCATCCGATTCGGAAAACGAGGAAAGCTTAACCCCCGGTACATTGGACCATTCAAAATCCTTGAACGGATTGGCCCAGTGGCATATAAACTAGAGCTTCCTGAAGAGCTCAGTAATGTTCACAGTACTTTCCACATTTCTAATCTAAAGAAATGCTTATTTGACGAATCCCATGTCATTCCAATGAAAGAGCTTCGACTTGATGACAAACTCAACTTTGTAGAATAACCTGTGAGATTTATGGATCAGAAGTCAAGCAACTAAAGAAAAGTCGTATTCCTATAGTCAAAGTAAGATGAACTCTAAAAGAGGACCAAAATTTACATGGGAACGCGAAGATCAAATTCGTGCAAAGTACCATGTGTTATATCCATCTCATAACACGGGTCGATATCTTGGATAGGGCTAGTTTTCTAGAGAGAGAAACAACTTGAGAGAGAATATTCTAGAGAGAGAAAAGGTGTTTTTCTTTGTAAATGAATTTATGCTAATCAAACCAATTCCAAAGTTGGAAGAGGCTTATATAGTTTTTACAAAATACCGGGTATTAGTACCCGGCTTAAAACCGAAAGACATACGATTAACTATTAAACTACGAACTATTATAAACAATAAATATATTCGTGGGTGACAGATCTTTTAACTCATATCTACAATCTCCCCCTAAGGGAGGTCACCCTTGAAAAACACTAGACTTAAGCTCTGACAGCTTCAGTCTTATGATTCATCATGTTTACATCTAGTACTTTGTTGTAGTGATCTTTAGATAACAATTGAGCTTGTTCACTTTGACTTGTTTTGATTTTGATCATGAGCTTTCTTGAGATCATCAGCCAAACTTAATCTCTCATCATCTAGTAATTTATTGCCATCTTGTGCACTTGTGAAGAAGAATATGATATCAGAGTTTGCGGAAGCTTTGACACCTTTATGAGATCTTTCATAACTTCATAACAAGTGTAGGTCGTGTCTGAGCATTTGGTATATTAACTTGACATTACTAGAACAGGAAATCTCCACACCATCTTAAATGATCCTGTAATGAAACCGTTAGCATAAAGAGAACAATTGATTTGAAAATCAGTCTAAGTGTTAATTATGAAAGTATTTTGTACACTTCGATAGTTTGATTGTTTCAATGTTCAATAACCGTGGAATTACTTATGCTGGAACATTTTTGATTCACGTAGAATCGCACCATCGTTTCTTTCCAGTTGACACAAGTTTGATTCTTGTAGAATCGCACAAGTCACCTACCTAAGCTTTTTAATGTTGGCTCTAGCAAGATTTCATCTTCATTAGATTACATTTGTTATCACTCGATGTTTCAGGTAATATCACAAGGATAATGCGTAGGACTCCTTAAGATAACATTGTTTTCTACCTTATGTGAAAAGACAATAAAGGAAATGTTCCCATAACGAGATTAATTGATGATATCTTGGCTCTAGACTCGAAAGGGCGCTTTGATATTATGATCGGAGGCTGGAGCTGACGCAACCCTTTCAATACCGAACTTACTCAGAGGAGGAGACAGTAAGATTGCATTGATTATCTCCGTGACAATGAGACAAGATTTCATCAAGAGGAAAAACCGATGACTGGGAAGGGTTGTGCATTGCATCACTGGGTCCATGAGGTCGGTCTTCAATTCAGCAATCAACTTGTGGATTCTTGACAGCATATGTAATTAGACCCCTGTTTATGCCTTAAGTGTATGGAGGGCTTCTTTCTTTACACCCTTTATTTATACAATTCTTTTTCATTCCTCAACCCCTTCAGTGCATACCGAGACTTCATGACTAGCACCTTATTGGGTATATTCCAGTACTAGCTCCATCTCAGTCGGCACTATTCCCTTGTTCTTACATTTACTCCTTTTAATCATACCTAAGGACTCTAGTAACTAACTAGTTGGATTGTCCCTGAGGTAGATCCCTCCGTTTCTGGCATGGATCATTGAACGAGTACCTAACCTTACATCCTATAAACTTCGAATAAAAGTGAAATACATGGACAGTCTTTTGTATAGTTCACCTGCCATAGAAATCACTATGAAAAAACTCAATCAGGATAAATTATGATCTAACTATCAAAGTTATATTAGTACCTATAGTTTTTGCATTTCAGACAAGCTCCCCCCTCAACATTGCTCGTATTCGAAACTGTTTTAAGCACATGATGGTGGAGTATACACTTAGAGTAATCTGATCACATTACATATTTTAATCACATTCTCCCCTTACAAAAATTTTCAATCATTTTGACATTCTGGATATCAATTGATTTTAAATATGTTATAAAAATTAGGATAAAGTTTGCCTACTATCACAAGCCTTGTTGGGCTTTTTGCAACATATTAAAGCTCCCCCTCAATCGTTGATGTATGTGTAGTGTCAGATATGATAATTTTGAAAGATTTTTTGTTAAACTAAAAACCTGGTTATCTAAGTTGAATTTTTTAAGTTTAATGAAAAACTCATGAAAGATTCATACTCTGACACATAACATCAAATTCCATACAACTTAGAATGTACAAGATGTATGTTGCATTACCGATGATATTGATCTTAATCATTCACTTCTCTTGATTAGTTGGTAGCCAATATCTCTGAGTCTTCCACTAATGATGCATTCGAGATTTCTGATCTTTAACTTTCTCCCAAATATCTCGATGACCTGTAGGTTTTTGTAGTGGAGGTGGTGGTGGTGGAAGTGTTGATGTTGTATCAGTTGTCTCTGTTACGCTAGAGGGAACATCAGCTGATGCAGTGAGAGCTCTGAAGATTTGGTTCCTTAGCTTCTTTTGTCTCTCCAAGACCCGGTTACACTTTCCAATCGGCACCCAGACATTAAATTTGAACAACACTCTCCCCCTCAATCAATGACCCGTTTTCTATTGAAAGAGCTGTAGTCATTGATTGAGTGTCAAATTGTCCGGATTGATTTTCAAACAACACTTTTACCACCGTGGTTAACACAAATAATTTTGAAGAATCAATTAAGAAAAATTATTTGGTTATCAAACAGGAAGACTTCTCTTCCGTATTAAGAAAAATGCACTGAAACATACATTAATCCCAAATTGCATGGATATAAAGTAATCCATGCTCGAGTAAAATTAATTACCCGTTGTTAGGAACAGTTGTCTTTCAGACGTTCCTTCAAATGAGAACCAGGTTACAATTTGAAGTAATTGCAAACCATTTTGTAATTCTAAATGACTTAAAATATTTACCAAGTCTATTTTTATGTACTTATGTACAAAGGATACAATAGGACACTTCATTTACTCATCCTTTCCTTCTTGAAGGCGTTTGAGGGTTTCAGGGGTTAAACTCTTCATCCCAAGTCGTGGGAGTAGAAATTTGAAACGCTCTCTGGGTAAAGCTTTTGTGAGGATATCTGCCAGTTGATAGTTTGTTTCCATGAAGTAGAGTTCAACCACTCCATTTTCCACTT
>BQNB010028593.1:0-49572 GCA_026074375.1 Tanacetum coccineum
CAGCTGAAGCACACATACATGGCTGTAATGACAGAATAGACATGTGTGTTCGATCACATCCTCATTCGAGTTTAACCAACAGTTAGGATGAAGAATGATATAGGGTAAGGATCTTCTAACTTTCACCAATAGTAATAAACCAACAAGGCAACTGAGACATGCATACATGGTCGTAACGACGAAATAGACATGCACGCTCGATCACATCCTCATTCGCTTAAAACCCATGGTTAATGATTAGGAAAGGGAATGAAATTATTGTTAAATAAAAATTACGAAACAAATAGATTAAGTCTAAAATACAAGTTGCTAGACACTTTTTCCCGACCATTATCATGATAAACACACAACTATTTACATGTCTTGATCATAGATAAAAAACAACAACCTAAGTTGGCGTTCCCGTAACGGTCAACTTCCTAATCATCCCATACTTTACATACTTTACAAGGTAAGTGGCGATATCTTCCACTTTATACAATACTCTACATCGTCGATTTGTATCAACGAATAATCGATCCTTCATGTAATTCCTTCGGTAGTTGCGAAACGATTATCTTCAAACTTTCCTTCTCTTTTTTGTTGTGATTTTTCTAATTTTATCAAAAAAAAATTCAAACACTATACTACAAAACTCAGTGTAGTTTCACCATCTTCACGATTATAATAATTCCGGATAATTCCTTCGATAATTCTTCGTTCTTCGGATGTACCATTAATTGCGATGGTAGTAAAAATACATGAGTTTTGACTATAATATACATTCCCATTTGCAATGTGCAAATTTCTTCCAACCGTACCAAAATAGACACAAGACTCGAGAAATACAAACTTTACACTTTAAGCAACTAGCAACTGTAAAATAAACTTAATCTAACAGGGTAGGCTAAGGTGTAAAGGTGTAACGAAACAAATAATTGGTGTAGTTCCTAAAGGATTGGCTCTACGGGTTGTTCTAGGGGTATCTTACTCTTAAAATAAGAGTAAACAAAGGGTTTATATGGGGGTTAACTAACCAGTATAGTTAGTTAATAAGCATACATGAAAATGCGTATGGTGTAATCCGTAAAATTTACCAATTAAACAAGTACTCCATCTAAAACTATAGTACTCCTCATTGCGTGTCTCGAGTGTTATAGCAAGCCAGTTCCTAAAGTCTACAACATCACTGGCACGCTCATATTTTGTGGAATCTGGGTAACATTTGGAAACGCTATAGGTTTAAATCCTCACAATATCTAACAGGTGTTTATTGAGTGTGCGAGTTATGGTAATCAAGTAATTTCACAAAAGTATGCTTGATTTTTTTAAAATTTGAGCATAAAATTAGCATAATAGTGTGAAAATTATGGACAAGTTAAACATTCTAATCACCCCCCACTTGAATTAAACAACATCCATCGTTGTTAAAGATAAAACAATAAATACAGTAATAAAAAAGAAATTAGAATGAGAAACACCCATGATTAATTGCCAGGTAGATTCTCCATGATGTTTTAATTGATAAGAATAGCAAGAATTCGTGTTGAACAGCCGTATTGAAGTTTCAAGACTCCAACACTTCAAGATCTCCAGATTTGTAAATTCTCCACCAATGTTCGTTGATATTTTTTTTCACAAGGTCCTGTGCAAAATATAGGAAAAACATGCAAAATCCAATCTTGGTATCAACGGTTAATTTAAACTAAACTAAACAAACTAAATATGAGTTAAATACGTCGTATCATGTGCATGAATACGCCATATTGCCATAACTGACAATAATGTTTTTAATGTGCATAAAAAGTAAGGACTGATAACGTCCAGACAATCAATACGCTGTATGGTATGGAGCGGATACGCCGTATTGATGTCTGGGAAGACAGACTCAATAAAATAAATAACATTTCGGGTTGTCTCCCGTGAAGCATTTTTGTTTACGGTAAAGTCTTTAAGTTAGACTTTTCTTTAGCTTCCACGCACTTGAAATCATCTCTCTTTTCAATTATGTTATTCTTGTTTGGATATGGTGCTTGTATCTGAAATGTACTCACGAGCTATGGTGCTGAACTTACTGACAGTCTTTGTTCTATCATGCACAAACAAGTCATAACATTATATCATGATATACATACAAAAATATGAGAACATGTTTTAAGTTAAATACATCACGACATGAATAATAAATGTACAGATAGAAACAAAAAATAAGGATAGGGGGATCATGGGTCTGGCTGCTGCTGGTCCTGCTAGGCTGTAGAGGTGCTGTAGACTAGAAATAACCAATTAATGTAAATGGTCATCAAATAAATTAAGGTTTACATCAATCAAGTAATATATATAATTATTAAGAAGATAATTATGTACTCTGAGTATTCTATTTTTATTGGTCACGTAAAAGGTCTACGTTTCGCAATGAAATACATTTGGACCATACCCTCCCCGAATACCTAGACTTATCTAGACTCAAACCAATACCCACAGTTTAAAACCTTAACACAAAATTAAATCAATTCTTGTGTCAAGTACCCACTATGGCCGATTATGGGAAACATAAACAACTAGAAATCCTTAAAAATCTTGTTAAGGTACATGTACATCTAGGTTTTAATTAAGGGTTGTACTAAATATTCCTAGTAAGCTAATATCAAATGGGTAAAGACCCTTTTTGCTTTCCTTTTTCCCCTAAGGGACGCAGGCTAACAACAAGGCATCACACAAAATCTCAAAATCCTCCTAGTATCTTCCCAATCCCCAAGAGTACTAGTACAAATAAGGTTAATTAAACCTTGTACAACCTTGTACAAATTGTCCCTCCTAATCTATTACATAATGGGAAAAAACCTTCTTGGATCCTCATTTGGCCTTGATACCCGCGACTAAGTGCATACACACACACAAATGATATAAGTCCCATAATCTTAGTAAATCTTTTACATCATGCAAGCAATTAAGGAGTGGTACTTAGTGGTTTAGCTTAATACCATTTGAGGCTAACTAAAAACCCTCAAAAACCATGCACTATGGATCGTTTTGGTTTGTTTAGGACAAAGAGGTTAACTACCTCACTTTAGCCAATAAATACGCATCATAATTGTTCACTTAAACATTTCTAACACACATATTACTCTCTATTCCATTCGTCTACATTATAACCGAACCCGATTACACAAACCATACTCGCTCTAAGGATTCAAGGAAGCATATTAGGAACTGAGTACAAGTGTTATAAAGGGGGAAACACAAACTAAGGAGCGGGTATATAAGCTTTTAATCCTAGGGATATACACATTTGGTGTAAATCCTTTCGTTTGAGTTCAAAAACCAAACCAAGACGCAGGAACCATTGTAATTCCCCTGACATTAAACCATTTTCTTGACACAATTTCAATTTGTAAATAGACGTCTAGTTATAATGTCCATATTACATATATGTAAAGCAACGTGATGTATGCTCGTCAAAAGACCAAGTCACATCCTATTATAACTCACATGCATGCGTGGAAATAGCACAAAAGTGTTGCCCAGAGGACTAAAATAAAATGTATTGTAGAATACAAACTATGATAACACAACCTAAGCAGAAAACATTCATGGATTGTAATAACATTGACACTAAAATGAACACTAGTCATGGTATACACAAAAATACCTGAAACTCATACGTATAGCTTTCAAAGAAAATATAACGATGTGGCTAGGGAAAGCTAATCATGGCCATAACATGTCGATTTGCAAGAATGCACGACTTTATATAAAGATCAAAACAAACGTATCATGGTCCTAGGGACTTTCTCCGACAAGTACACTTTGCTAGAAGCTAACGACCACTTACAGCCAAGACTAAAGCCCCACAACAGCCAAGAATGGCCCAACAGGCCAACAAACCCATGAGCAAAGCCCACAACTTAATGATAAGCTCACGAGAGCTATCGAGTGCTTATAAGACTGTCAAGCTCATTGGGATTAAACAAATGTAAAGGAAACCATAACGGCCTTGCAGCAAACGGCCCCATTAAACCCAACATACCACGCACTTTAAACTTTAGGCTTAATAATAAACTCTAATGGCTTTATTTAGAAGGTCTAACAGGCTTATTTGATTCACGTTTAATCCTAAATATACCTATAAAGAGCTAGTCGAAGCCCTTTAATGACCCGTTGGCCCATTATCAAAGCCCAACACGAGCTATAGCTCAACATAAGCATAATCCAGCTTATTTTGTAAAATTTTTGTAAGGTTTAATGACTTAATAACCTAACTAGACACGAATTAGGAACTTAGTGAATAAGCCAAAAAACCTAAAAGACTTAACGGGCTCATATTGGACCCTAAGGCCCAATATCAAAGCTTATTGCTTATTTGATAAGCTGAACTGTAAACAGACCTTAGAAAGCTTAACAAGTTTAGAATATAAGTTAAAATGCTAAGAAAAACCTTTAAATGTGTTTCGGGTTTGAAGTAATTGTGCTCGCTAGCCCAAACATAAGCTTGAATAAGCACCATAAGCTCTCCTAGCTATTGGCAGCTTAAAACGAAATTAATAAGTTAAACGAATGCATTATGTTGCTTTTTAAAAACTTAATGGACCCTTAGAACGCTTATATTGGACATTAATGGCCCCAATAAGGCCATTAAGCCAAAATAATCTCGTTAAAGCTATTTATTAAGCTGAGGGAAGCTATATGGCTTATTTGATATTTATAAACATAATCCACTTTTTGGGATTTAATTGGATTGGAAAATGGCATATTTTAACATAGCGAGGACTAAAAGTGCAAATTTATGAACTTAAGCGGTTAAAAACAGTTTTTTACTAAAAATAACAAGTCCAAGTGGACTGTTTCTGTCCAATTCAGGAAACTGAATGGCTGTTTTCAAAACCAATAAAGGACCAAAAGCGATACCTTGTAAAGTTAAGGACTAAAAGTGTAATTATTGAAACTTGAGGGTTTGAAATGTAAAATAGTATATATTTCAGGGGCTGTTTTAGTAATTATACAAAACCTAAGGGTATTTTATAAACAAAAGTGATTTCATAATCACTTAACATATTGGATGAATTATATTCGGGTAATACCCGAGTTAACTTACAATTTAATAAATACGAATATTTATTAATAACATTTATGCATAGTCAAGAACGTGTGAAATCGTATACTTTTCCAAGAGCCATCAAACAATTTCAAATACATTAAACACGTGCACCACCACACAAGTGATAACAATATATATAAACTAGCAATTTATTATAGTTTATACATTGAGTCTTTAGCCTGAACTTGTAGACTAAGACTGGCCGTATCTACTTAGGTATTTGACGGTGTGATTCATCTATATGGATATCTATATCATTTTCGAGAGGACCTATTCACTCAGGAGAGTTCATACCCATGTTTTACAATATTAAATGATTACTCCTTTTGGGGTAGAATGCTTTGTTTACAAATTGGACTCAAGTGTACATTTTATACAAAGATTAATGTGTTTGCCTAAGTATCATAACCCACTGTAGCCCTTTATCAAGAACTGTCAATTACAAGGATTGATAGCGCAGAAATGTTATAGAACAATCTATTTAGGATTGACAATCCCCGATCGAGTGACTAGCAAACACTGGGCAAAGACGAACGTATACCTATTCGGATTTTGGATGTTGTCGTGTTAAAACATCATCAAGGGCATAACATTGGCAATATATAGCATTCATGACATGTCGAGACTCAGTGTCATTAGCCTTAGAAAACGTAATTACTTTTTTATGATGTTTTGCATGAGTTTGCTAATCATACACATGAAATCTTGCGGTCCTACTAATGATTTACATAAACCAAATGAATACACTCAACTTTATGTTGACAGGTTTAAAGCATGTTTATTCAGGATCAATAAGCACGAGGTACGAGATAACATTGCGAAGTCAATAATTGAAAGTCAACACTATATTTGGGGTCTTATTACATTTGGGGACAATTGTTTATAAACCGGAAATCTTTATTTATATTGTTGAACAATGTGAAGCCATAGGCTAATGAACCAAACTAGATTTTGTTAATTCAATCTATCTTTTTCAAAAACGACACATTTAGAACTATCGTTCACAGAACTTGTGCTATTGATCTATAAATAACGCCCTTAGTATATTCAAACAATCCGCTGCTACACAGATTTGAGGGTGTAACAGATTGGTACCGAAATCCAATGTACGAAAACCACGTCAAAAGTTTTTATCTTTGGACAATAACCATTTGTTCAAACACTGTTTTACACAAATGGATTTGCGAGACAAACAAGCATTACTTTTACATCAGCACATATATACATACAAGACAAGCGATTGTTTTGAGCCATAGTCTTTACTAAGTGCCTACATCAACGATAAACAGTCGTGAACACGATAACACATCACTATCAAAAATCACAACACGAAACAGAAACTAGAGAGAGAGAGAGAGAATTCGAAAAGAGAAAGAGAGAGGAAGATAAGAGAATAAGAAAAAAATAATAAATTGAAAAATAAAAAAACTTAGAATATTTTCTAAATAAAATATCTATATATAGTTAGATAATTTTAGAAAATAACTAAACTAAATAAACCCCAACACATTTAATGATGACGTGCGCTGGATATTTAACTAGGACCCGGGCTCGGGTATGTTTGGGATTTAACCCGAAACATAATACAAAATATTAGATAAACTAACCATCCCTATTTCCCGATACTAATCTTATTCAAACATGTAACAAATTAAAGACCAGAAGCTCCAAACGTTAGAGTTACCGAAGCTTCCTTGTTTCGACTTAATATAAAATTGAGGCAAACAATCTCCCCCGAAGTGAGTCCTTGAACCACAGAACGAGCTTCCTTATTGACACAATAAAATTAGGGCTAACATCTCCCCCGAATGAGTTTCATTGATGACACTTCTTCATGAGATCTTTGAGAATTGCTTTTGTCGTTTAAGCTCGAGTGTCTTGGTCTTTGTCATCGTTATAATCTTGGTTCCTTCATGCTTTGCGATCTTTGACTTTTGAGCCTTTGTCATTGTCTTGTATCGTCTTTGCCATCTTGCTATCTTGGTCTTTGAACCCAACATGCTCATAACTTTTGCATTATCTTGAAATGCTTCAAATTCAGATTTAGCGTAAGTCTTTGTCTTTAAATCTTGATCATTCTAGATAGTTTGTATCTTCGGTAGATAGAGCATTATGAATGGGAATTATTGTGTTACCACCGTTTGACCTGCATGATTATGTTAGTGATAAACAGAAAATTGATTAGAAAAAATCAATCCCGACGTGTGTCACTCAATAAATGAGTTTTTGTAACACATCGAGAGTGTCTTTTTTTATCAAATTCATCAACCGTCAATTCGATACTGGAACCAAATCGAAATCCAGTTTTCCACAAGTTTGATTTCATAATAGAATCTTCGCAAGTCACCATACCGCAGTGCTGTTTGATTGATGACACTGGAAGGATTTCCATTCGTCATTGTGAATACTAAAGATAATCACTCCTGAATGTTCTGGCAAATATCACAAAATATTCGTAGGACTCTGATAACACTTGTGAACCTGATGATTTTCAACAAAGTGTTTGAAATGGAATGTGTCCCTAACGAGATTTTAATTGATCTCTTGGCTCTATACTCGATTAGTGCATATTGTTTTTAGTACTCGTAGTGCTGAGCAAAATTGCCACCTATTCAATAGTCAACGATCTCGAATGGATATCAATAGATAACTTGTGATCTCCGTGACAAATGAGACAATTTTCTGATGAGAGAAACCCGAATGGCTAGGAAGGAATTGTGCAATGCATCACTGGGTCCATGATTAGTCGTTTTTCAATACCACAATCATCATATGATTCAGATTATGCAATATGTATTGACCCCCGGATTCTGCCTAAGTTGGTGGCAGGGCTTCTTTGGTTTAGACCCTTTATCCATTACATATTATTTTAAATTCTTCAACGCCTTCAATGCATACTCAAGGACGTCATTACTAACACCGTTGTTGATGTATGTTCCAGTGTTAGCGGATCAGAGTCTAAGTCGGACAATTTTCCCATTTACATCATCACCAATCATACCTAAGGACTGCTAATATCTAAGCTTTGGATTATCCTTGGATATCCTCCGGTTCTGGTTGGATCATAGGATTGATTCCTAACCTAACCACCTTAATAACTTCAGAATCGTCGTGAAATTAAGATGTAGGATGGGTATAAGATCAGAACCATAAAACCAATTTCAAACTGTTCATCACAGTACGTCGAAATAGCATTTCATATATTAATTACATTTTCTCCCCTTATTTAAAAAAATAAACACTTATTTTTTGAAATACCTCGTTTATTAAAAATATGTTCTTGAAAAAGCTGTGTGGAGAAAATATGGTCAGCATGAATGGTTATGAACATTTTGATAATTTTTTGATACATAAGAGTTGTCGTTTGTTGATGAATCCAAGAACATTTAAAACTTGTTTTTTCAAAAAACTTCCCACTCAAAATAGGACCAATTTTAAAAATTGTATGTCTTTTTGAAAACATTGTGAGGGATGTAGTGTTTGAACACATAATTTTTTGAAAAGATTATTAATTGTCAACATCGAGAAATTCTTGAAAAATTTTTTGTTCAACTTTTTTGAAAAACCAAATTTAGAGGACTTCTCTCTAACGGTAAGGGTAAAAGCGCACTGAAACGTACACTATCCTTTTTCTTGAGCTAAAACATAGAAAATGTCCTTTGTAAGAACATGCTCAAGACCGAGAAACGTTAATTTCTCTCGTTGTGAGGATAAGTTAAAAACTTCCTTATTTGAAGACTGGGTATGTACTGACATTTGCACATAAGCCATCTAGAAATTAAAATGCACATGTTTTGGAAACTATTTGAAAACTCTCGCTCGAGTACTACATTCACAACAGCAGTAACCCGGTCAATTTAATCGACCTTACTAAGATCACGTGTAAATGTTATCCGATTCCAAGAGACATGTCGAGAAGAAATCTTTATTGGAAATTTTCTATTTGTATTTTCTTTTTGAAAGTTTTTATATTTTTAATTTTGCTTTTCTCAAAAATATGTACAATGGTGAGTTTTTGATGATGAATATCAAGCAGACTCATTTGTCAAACCTCCAGTTCAGCTGGTCAAACATCTCATACCAAATCCTTCTGACAAGATACTTAACCGATCCTCAAGGAAGGGCCTTTTGTAAACATATCAGACTAATTTGGTATTCAGTTCTGACAAAATAAAATTCCAATTATACCAATATCATTCAACCTGTTCCTTTATGAAATGATACCTTGAGTAGGTATGTCTTTTGTCCGTGAGTGTTGTACGGGGTTGCATGATATTTTGCTATGGCGTGACTGTGAGTCGCAATAAACAATGGTATTTTGTTTGTAGTTTGAAGCCATAAACTTGAAGCTGTGTCCTCATCCACATACTTGAGTCACAACTGCAGATAACGCCACATACTCTGTGCCTCTGCTGAAGACATTGCAGTGCATTTTTGTTTCTTTGACTCCAGCTTACAAGTTTAATCACCAATGAACTGTATCCCATCCAGAAGTGCTTTTTCGAGTAGTCAAGGCAATCCGGCATATCAGACTTCTGAAAATGCTGTTAGTTTCAAAGCCAGAATCCTTTGGATACCAAAGTCCCCATGTTAATGGTACCTTTAGGTATTTAAAGATTCTTTTAACCTCATTGAAGGGCTTTTGAGTAGTGGTCGAAAGCTTGAAAACGTGCACAATAGCATACTGCTTTCATAAGTCTGGGTCTACTAAGATTGTCAAGTACATGAGTGACCCGATTTTACTACAATAAAATCAGATTTGTCCAATGGGTACTCCCTCAAATCTACATCAAGCTGGTTTTTGTAGCCCAATGGTGCTACCAATTGAGTGCCAGTTGTCCATATTAAGCTTTTTCAAAAATTCTAAATCGTACTTGGCGCAGATTGACACAATACCTTTCGGGACTGGTGTGGATCTGAAGTCCAAAAAAGAATTTCATCTCCCCCATTATGGACATGTCAAATCTAACCTAAAGTGCATTAATTTTTCAAATCGTTTTGATATAGGATTAGTCGATCCAAAAAATATTTCATCAAAGCTAAATTTGTTCAAGTAGAATATCCTCCCCGTATTTTAAATCTGAATAAAGTTGGGTCCAATTGTGTACCTTTAGAAAAGCCTTTGGACCATCATGAATGTTTGATTAGTTCAATCGTACCAGGCTCTTGGAGCTTGCTTTAATCCATACAAAGCTTTCCTGAGTAGGGTAGAAGACTTTATTCCTGGATGATCTAAGATCAACGAACCCTTCTCTGCTGAGACAAAACGTAAACCTCCTCCTTCAGTGGAACCCTTAAGAAATGCCGTATTTCACGTCCATAACTGATAGATGAAAAGACTTGTGTGCACTTAGGGGCAAACGCAAATCCGAACTGCTTCCAAGCGAGCAACTGGACAAAGGATATCTTCAAACTCAATACCCTCTCCATGATCAAAAAACATTTAGCAACAAGTCGTGCTTATGTTGCGAATAACAGTCTGATCTTCATGCCTTCTTGTTCTTCCACATAAACCACTTTAGCTTTATGATCAATCTTCCAAATGGTTTGTCGACTAGATTGCCCAGACCTTTAGTCCTGTCGAACTGGAAGAAAGTACATCCTGCATTTCTTTCAATCCCAATGCAGAATTAGCCATTGCCCTTACCTAATGTTCTTTCGGTCAACAATACTCACCTGATTCGAACCATTACACATTACAGGATCTGTGCAAGCAGTCGTCTGTTTAACTTGGCATAGATAGGATTTTCCACGAACCTGATCTAATTGGATATCACTGGCCATCTGTAATCGACTTTGTGGGAGAAATGAATGCACAACTGTATTATCAATGTTTGCGTGAGAGAGACTCACCAATTTCTTGTACCCGTTGTACAAAAAGGATTGATAAATTCAGCTTCTTGAAACGATGCATTCGGTGCATGATCATGTGTGTTTTCCTCCAGCTTGAACGTGTGTTGGATTGTAAAATTCTTCAAGTAAAGGGATGAAGAGAAATTCAAACAACCATGATGTACGAATCTGTCTTCTTTTCTGCTGTAGGAACAACATTTTGTCTTGGGGGCACGGGGTCAGAGTTGTCATAATCTGACGCCTTTTGTCCTTGAGGAACGAGGCCTGAAGAGACATTTTCAACAGACATCTCTTGTCGTTGTGGTGCGAGGTCTGAACTGTTGTGATCAGACATCATTTCTTTGATTTCATCAAACTTGATATGAATGGACTCAACTATTAAGCGTGTTCTCTTGTTGTAAACACGATATCCCTTCGACTGAGTAGAATATCCCACCATGACACATGGATCCCCTTTTTCTTTCATCTTATCCAGATTTTCCCCATCTCTAGTTATGTAACAAATGCAACCAAAGATGTGAAGATGTTTTATTGAAGGTTTCCTGTCATTTATGATGTGATATGCCGTCTTTCCATGAGTGGATATGATGATTGATCTGTTCTGAGTATAGCATGCGGTTGCAACTGCTTCAGCCCAGAATGATAATGGAAGCTTAGAAGCTGAAAGCATCGTTCGAGCAGCCTCAACAAGAGTACGGTTCTGTCTTTCGACAACGCCGTTTTGTTCAGGAGTTCGAGGAGTGGAAGTTTGATGTTCAATGCCTTCTTCTTTGAAATAAGCATGGAGTGTCTTGTTCAAGAATTCCGTGCCTCTGTCAGTACGGACAATAATAACTTGAGCTTGAAGATTGCGTTGAATCATCGTGAGAAAGTCTTTGAGAACTTCTGGTGTTTCATCCTTGGATCGTAGAAAAAGAGTCCAAGTGTATCTTGAATAGTCATCAACAATCACCAGAATATACTTCTTCCCATTTATGCTTGCAACGCGCATTGGACCACACAAGTCCATGTGAAGCAAATTTAGCCTTCCTTTGGAACTAGGAACTGCTTTTGTCTTGAATGAACTTCTTTTTGCTTTACTCATTTCACAAGACGAACAAAGTTGATCCTTGACATATTTCAACTTAGGTAAGCCATTCACAACCTCTTTCTTTGAGAGTAAGGTGATGTAATCGAAGTTAAGATGAGAAAGTCTTCGATGCCATAACCATGCTTGAGTTGGTGAAGCTTTAGCCATGAAACAGATTGGAGTTGATGAAGTTGTTTCTTGAAGAGATATTGTGTAGAGATCAGATCCACGACTACCAGTTAGTAAATCGTTTCCCTGAAGATCTCTCACAAAACAAGTAGATTTCCTGAAAGCAACCTCCAAATCAGCATCACAGAATTGACCAACCGAGAAAAGATTGTGATTGAGGCCTTCGACGTAATAAACCCGTTTGATCGTTACATTCCCTTGAATCAGATCTCCATAACCAAGAATTGGAGCAAACTGATCATTTCCAAAACGAACAGTACCCAGAAATTTCTCCACAAAATTACACAAAAGCTTGAGATTGCCCGTCATGTGCTTTGTGCATCCAGAGTCAACAATGAATAGGATGAGTTGTACAATCTGCAAGAGAATTAGAGGACGATGGAATATTGGACAAATTGGATCCTAAGGAATTTGATATCTTCAAGACATTAGTTATTCTAGAGACAATGTCTATAGTGGGACTAATACTGGTTGATTCATCATCTTTCCTAATCTTAGGCATCCATATCTTTTTGGTCCTGAGTGGCTTTTGTGTCCATGTATAATCTGATGGACATCTCTTAGCTATCCACCATCTCCATTCCTGATTTGTATTCTCATACAACTTCTTATAGTAACTCTTGGATTTCTGAATAGTGGTATCTGATGCAACTGTTTTCTTATGGGGTGTTGCAAACAGGGGATTTGTTTGCTTTTTCTCATTGGGTTTACTAGCACTAATAGGCACTACATTAGGCTTCTTAGTTCTAGCGTTCACGTCTTTCAAGTAATTTAGAAACAACAAGCATCTGTAATCTAGATTTAACACCACTTTCTCATTCGGCACAAAAACAACATTTACATGCGAAGTTCTGGAGTTTGAACATGTCAATTACCGCAGTTACAGGACTTTGTTTCCTTAGAAATACTAATAATCTATGATGGTCTTCACTTCCTTCTTTTGAAACTTCACATGGACTATTTTTTCGGCACGAACTTATCTTTAACTTTATAGCACTTAAGGTGTGGTCTGCTAACACTAGTAGTGTGGAATTACTCCTGAACGATTTAGACTTGTGAGGATTAGTATTCCTAGATGCATGAGGCAACTGTGGTGTTCTGTTTTGTGTTGTGGTGGAGGCAATTCTAAACATTCCTGGTTTAAGCACATTTGTGTTTCGAATCGCTTGGTTTCTATTCTGAGGCAAATTCTGTTTAGTGACTGGTTTAAATAAACCATCCGACACATTAGTTTTATTAACCGACTGTTTTGTTTGAAAACTTCTCATTTCAGGAGAATTTGAAAAAGGAGTCGGTTTTCCTAAAACTGATGGTTTTGGAATCCGTTGAGCATTTGGTTGTCGAACAACAGATGGTTTATCAAACTGAGTTTCCACAGACTTTCCTTTTGTTACCAGAATGAGTTTCTTTAACTCATTTATCACCATGTTCTTGTCTTGCATTTGAGCTTTCAAATCTTGTATTTCATGATATTGTTCACGTTCTTTTCGAAATACATTTGAAGCATTTTCTTTGCAAACTGGGTTGTTTTTCATCTGTTCTTTACAATGTTGTAAAGAAAGTTCAAGAGAAATCGAGTGTTTTTCAAGTTTAGAAAAACTCTTTAAAAGCTTATTATGAACTTCGTTATTAACAGATTCAGTTTGTTTTGACAGCTTTTGTGCAAGACATTCACATTCTTTGACTTTATGAAGATACAAGCATTGTAATTCAGCATAAGCATTTAAATCAGACAGAGAATGCAAATATGAACATGTAACATCTTTAGACACACACTCTTCGATAAGTAGATCATACATATTTGAAAAATCAGCCTTCTCAGATTCAAGTTCGTCAATCTCTTTTTCAAGGGATTTAACGTACTCAAAATCTTCATGCATTTCTGTTTTAAGTTCGTGTTCAAATCGAAAACTGTCATTTTGTGACTTTATTGAAAGAGGCATGAGTAAGGTTTTTATCAAAAGTTCCATATCATGAGCAGTTGGCACGCGGAAACAACTACTAGTATGTTTACGCCAAGTTTGATCAACAATTTCTATAAATTGATTGATGTTAAATGTCATGTCGTTAAAAACTTGTCTACTTTTACTAATGGATTTTGAAACGGGTAGAAAGGCAACGTTTTTAGCAATGTTTGGTTTTGTTCTAACAAACGGTTTTCTCCACATTGTCTTCCTAACTTCTTTTGCGCGTTCCAACTGATAAAGATACTCCAGTGAGGGTGCTTTGAAAATTTCATAAAGACTATTTTGTTTTGTGTAATCATATGGTTTAACATAATCTTTATTCAATTTTGATCTACTCTCGTTATCAAGAGTCATGGTCTCTTCCCTATCAGGGGCAAATCTGTTTGCAGGATCAGAAGTATCATATGGGATCTCATACAAACAGGGCTTTTCAGATTGAGCTTTCTTGAGGTACCTTGGATTAGCAAAGGTTGGTCTACCATTATATGTCGAGCATTTGGGTGCTAACATATGAATGGTCTGAATTGACTGATTACGAGTATAAACAATTTCGTTCAAAAACTTTAACTGTTTGTCCATTTCAATCATCTTGTCAATATCTTTTTCTTCTTTAACCTTTAAATCCGAAATGACCTTTGTATTCCTCTACAGATAACCTTCAATTGTGACTTAGTTAAAAGACTCCTTTGACGTAAATCATCGTGTTTCTGATCAGAACTGACATTTCATAGCTTATTCTTTAAACCATCTTTAATTTCAATGTCTTTTAAAGCTAATCGTCCTAGAGTTTTTCATTAACCTTTGTTAAAGAATCTCAAATCAATCGTCCGGTCATTAAAGGCTTTGTACTTCTCAAACTCATTATGTTTGTTCTGAAGTACAATCAGACAACTATCCCGACAACTAGTAGCCTCATCCTAGAACCACTATTGGTTTTCAATCAAGTTAGTTTTGCACTTCTAATTCATTGAGTCAATGATGCCTTAGCTTTCTTTAAATTGCTTTAAAATCCTTTAGTTTTCCTCCGTATCTAGAGTGTAATTAGCAATTAACATTTACAACGCATCACGCTATATCAACACATTCTATACATTTTGATTAACTACCTGATTATCTTAGTACATATATTTTGATGAATCAGGAGTGACATTGCTATCATCCTTCTCCAAAACATATGTGTCGTTATGGACTCAGTTGCTCCAGAAATGTCGCTCACATTAATCAATACACATTTACTTCATCATGATTTTTGTACTGTTCTAATGCTGACCAGTAGACTGGATTCTTCACGGAGACTCCTGAATCTTGTCCATGTAGCTGTAAGTGCTTCCAATTCATGTTCATCAATCTCTTCATCGTGTCCCTAGCCAATCAGCTTGCTCAGCTTCAGAGAAAACCTTGTTCAGCATTGTTTGTGCACATCATCATCTTTTTCCTTGTATACGCGTAGTCTTTAACCCGCTTTGGCTTCCTGCATTCCTTTGCATAGTGCCCATATCCCTTGCAGTTAAAGCACTGTATCCCAGTCTGTTGCACTACCTGACTGCCTACTGTTTCCCTAGCCCCAGCAACTGTCATTGTCCTTTGATTCCCAAACTGCCTTGACTGATTGTCATTGTTATACCTTGGTGTGGTAACTTCAGTCTTGTTCCTGGAGTTTGAGAAGCTCTAAAGTTTGTTGTTTGGTGAGGTTTGTAGAGCTTCTTGAAATACTTTGCAAGGAGTGCCAAATTCTTTTGCATTTCCTTGTCCCTTTGAGCTTGTTCAGGATCATTGTCTTCATCAGAAACTGAAACTGACTCATATTGAGGTGTTATTGGTTTGGCGATCTCTTTGCCTTTGTATCTAGTAGATGCATTAGGTCTTGTTGAAGATGATGTTGCATGATCTTTAAGTTTTGGTAACTTTGATATAATTTATCTGAATATGGGTTGAGCAGCCGCAATGAGTTGGCTAATGGATTTGCACTCTTGGCTATTCTCTCAGCACGATTATCATTAACCTCCAGTTAAACTGATTTAGAATGTCAAAACAGTCTGTGAAATTGAGACGGTGTCTAATCTTTCTATATGCTTGACAATCGTCACAAATCTTGACCATTCTGGTTGAAGTTGTTGAAGAAATTGAACATTCACTTGCATTGTTGTAACTTGCAAGTTGTTCCTTGTCAACTCATTCATCAATTTGTAAAACCGTAGTAATACGACTCCATGGATTCTCCAATCTCGAGCAATAAACTTCCCAATTCCCAAACGATTGGTCTTTACATCTTGTACTTCAACATACACCCCTATGTAGCCCTTTCAATGGCTATCCACATTTCATTTGCTTTGTTGCAAGCTCAACATGAGTATATTTCATCTCCATACGCGTTAAAAGCAAAAAATTGCTTCCTTTTTCAGACTGAAAGTGTCTTTGTCTCTGTAGTCATGTTCAATATTTTTCGACTGATGTATGATGTGGAACTGCAGGAGACCTTCCGCGTCACAACAACTTAAACTTTGATTACAGTGTTGGCACGTAGGACCACTTAGTATACTCATTTTCAATCTGCCACCATTTGGTTTTGTGTCCAAATGTACGAAGAAAACGTGATCCTTCCTGGTCCAATCATTGGTGGACGATCTTTCGAACCAGCTGCCAGGATATTATTGTGCATATTGACTATCTGTTTGAGATGTGTTGACTGGAGTAGACATTGATGAATGAATGGCTTTGAATTATGAAGTGTGAAAGAATTTGTTGGATGTTGTTTTTGTCTTAAGTGATTGATGTATTGAAGTTGTGGTTGTGAAGCCAATTCACGTCACGGATTTTACTCGTCTATTATTAAAACCGATAAATGAATTAACGGATTTTTACAAAATCAATAGAAAAAACTAGTGAATGATATTATTCAAATCAGCGTCCAATGAAATAATTGTATAAAAACAGATAATATTCTGGCAAGGTTACACAATTGTTAAATAGGCTCACCAATCTGAAACGGGCCTAAAAATACAGATGGGCCGTGAGCTAGAACAAAAACAAGTCTAACACAAATTCCAAAAAAATGAAAAATGTCAATAACTCATAGTAAACGAGGGTTTTGGGCCTCGAAAAATCCGTAACCAGCCAAAGGGTGAATATAGCTGCTTCCGTCTCGTTTTTCTCTTCGATTTGAGAGGTCACGGGCCTGAAACGGACTTACGGATCAAAAGTTATGGCTGTTTTACTGAAACCCTTTTCTTCACACAAGATTTCTAGACAAAACGCAGTGCTATCTTTAACCAAAACGCAGTGACACCAAAACGCAGTGACACCAAAACGCAGTGACACCAAAACGCAGTGACACCAAAACGCAGTGACACCAAAACGCAGTGACGTCTTGATTTGGGCAGAGTTTCTCCTAGTCAAAACGCAATATAGGTCTTCAAATTAGGCAAAACGCAACCAAGATCAAAACGCAACCTATGATCAAAACGCAATGAGATGTCAAATCGTACTTTTCCTTAAAATCGGGATCTTGTTTTTTTTTCTTCACCAAAACGCAACCAAGAACATAATACGAAAAAAATCAAGATCAACCATTTAAGCACGATTTCAACCCAAATAAGCTTTAAACACTTATATCTAAGATAGTAGATGAATATTAACCACTTAATAACACGTTTTTCGTTGTGATTCTTCCGATTTGAACCAAAACGCAGCCAAGAAAAAAGAAAAAAATAAGCCACGAAAATTTATCCTTTTTAACCACAAGAATCAACCACGAATCCACGTAGATCTATTTCAATTGTAGGAACCCATTTACCTTTCACTTCCATATTACAACCACGAATCGAACCAAGAAAAGAATAAAGAAGAAGAGTTGTATTAGAGAGAGAAAGGAAGAGAGAGGTTAGAATCGAATGAAGAAAAGAAGATTTTATATATTGAAACAACTAGCTTTTCCTAAAAGAAGAAAAAGCTTATATACCCCGTCACGTTAAAGGTACGCGCGGGATATTTAACTAGACCCAGGGCTCGGGTTTTGCTTGGGATTAAACCCGAAACATATACAATATTAGATTAACTATCGAGCCCTAAAAAAAAAATTTAAATGTTTATTTCAAAAATTTTTTAAAAAATTTTTAATTTTTTAAAAAAATTACTATAAAGAAATATTTTTTAAAAATTTTTTTATAAGAAAAAAAATATTTTTTTTTTTTAAAAAAATTACATAAAAAAAATTTAAAAAAAATATAAAAAAAAATTTAAAAAACAAAAAAAAATAAAAGAAAGAAAAAAATTATAAATTTTTTTTTTTTCTTCCCGATACTTTCCTATTACAACGTTAACTAATTAATTGACCGAGACTAACATACATAATGAACGAACTTCATTTTCGACTCAATATTTTGAGGCTAACAACCTTAATTATACCTGTTTTTGGCAGCGTTATTTTATATATTTATATCATTTCTCGTAAACTTTCGATACTTAAAAGCATGAAATATGTGCAGGTTCACTTGAAGACAACTCAAGCTCAAAAAGACTAAAGACACAAGTATTTTACACCTTATGGAAGAAAAGTTAAAAGAAGATAAATATTAAATCTAAAAATGAAGCCAAGTACACCGCACTTTACCCAACTACGCCGCACTTCAGACCGAGTAAATGGAGGACAATTAATACCCTAAGTACGACGCACTTCTACATCAAGTATGCCACACTTTATCTCAGCATTAAAGTTCTACGCATTAAAGAAGCAAAGTACGCTGCACTTCTCAAGGAAGTACGCCGTACTTTTGCCCTCGCCCAACCTATTAGTTGAGAGAAAATTCTCCCATTTCAACAACACATTCAAACACATCCCAACACACTTCTACCTCTCAATAACTATCTTCATCAATTTCTGGAGTTTAGCACGAATTCCGGCAAAGAACGAAGATCATCATCGTAGCACTTTGTTAAATAAGGTTTCTATACGGATTCGTACTTGTAAAAGTGGTGTTCAATCCATTTCTTAATCCAAATTTTGTATGACTCTTGTTTCTCTATTAAACTTTGTTATCATGAACACCATAGCCATAAGAGGCTAAACCTCTTAAGACTACTCGGTGATGTTAATATAATAATTAAGCATTTGGTTTCATTTCGATCTTATCCATTTTAAGCTTATTTTACAATCCTATCATATCTAATCTTGTTAAACTTGTTCATCAACTTTGATTATATACGTATAACGATATAGGTCGAAAGACCCGTTGTGCACTATATGATTTTAAAGATTTGTCTATGATCTTTATCATTCGATCGAAGAAATTCACTTATGTTATTTGACAAACAAAATAGATTTGATATAATAGTAACTTGATTGTTTGAGTGACACATTTGATTAAGTTAAACCAAGATAAGTCTTAAGTTGAAACCAGTTAATTTGTAAAAACATTTTCTGACGAGAAATCCTTTTTATAAGTTAAAGTGCTAAAATCGAAGATCGAATTACGAGCCCCCATTTTTCTTTATGAAATATAAGAAACTATTTGAGTAGAATAATTACATTATTAATTATCTAAAAGTCTTATAATTGTTTTAAAATTTCTGATTATTCGAACACTAATCAAATCCCTGTGGACGACCTGGTCTTACCTAAAATATTATACTACATACGTGGGTATACTTTACCCATGTGTTACAAATTAATAATCGATAAAACTAGTCTTATAAATTTAAAACTTTCGAAACATATCAAAAGTTTTTGGCGCCATTGTCGGGGATTTTAAAGCTATTCTGTAATCAAATTTTTTTTATAAATTTTAACCACTTTCTTTCTCAAAATCGTTGTATAGTTTTCTGACATACTGAATCATATACTCCCTTGGATGCATACACGTGCTTCTAACTCTGAACTTGTTGAACCATTTCCTGAACCTGAACGAACCCTAAATCGAAGACTTCATCGACGAAATAGGAGAGTTCCATTCGAACAAAGAAACGAACCACCTACACAACCAAGAGTTGTTAACGCTCCAATTCTTGACCTTAACTATGTCCGTCACTTTCTTGATATCCTTGAAAATTACAATTCAATGGATGATGAACCAATGTGGGTTGCCGACCGTGTTGTCGCTCCGACTCCTGGTTCAGCAATCACCATTCCTAAAACCATAAACGAATTCGCCATTAAGGGTAACCACTTGAATCTCGTCAAAGGAAACCAATTCGATGGTAGAATTAAAACCGATCGGCACAAACACATTCACAAAATTCTTGAAAGATATGTTTAAATACAGAGACACCAAAAATGAAGTCGTCCGCCTGATGATGTTTCCCCTATCACTTACGGGTGAAGTAAAAACATGGCTGGATGAACTCAATGAAGGAACTATCAAAACTTGGGATGAACTTTGAACCGCTTTCATTAGCCGATTCTTTTCCCCAGCTCTTTTCGATCGACTCCTCAAAGAAATCTAAGCCTTTGCTCAACACGAAAATGAAACCATAACCGAAGCTTGGCTCCGTATGAAAGAAATGCTTAAAAATTTCCATGGTCACAATCTATCCAACGGCAATATCATTAAAATATTTCACCATGGTCTCAACGAAATAACTCAAGAAGTCTTAAATGCCGCAGCTGGTGGTATTTTCTTCTATAAAACACCAAACCAAGCTTATTAGCTTCTCGAAGACAAAGTCTTATGATTTGTAAAATTCCTTACTATATATATATATAATATAAATATAAAATAAGTATTTCCAATATCAATAATAGAAGAGTGAGAGTATTCCAAGAAGGTTTTAAGAAGAAAAGTTTCTTTTAACCAAAGCAAAATCCCAAAAAAAACCTTCCCGGGTCGTTTCCCGACGAGGCGTGGATGGAAAATCGTGAATAAGTTCGTGATCGCGTGATTGAATGATCAATTTTTGATTTGGATTCTATTTCTACAATTAACATGCATAAACAAGTAAAGGAAAACTAAAAACGAAAGCAGTTAAGGACTGAAACACTAAAAACGATAACGGGATTCAAATATTGTTCTTTAAAAACCTAAACTCTACAAATTTAACCCTAAAAATGCAAATTTAATTTTTAACAATCCTAAATGATAAAAGAAAATTTAAAAAAAAGAATTATATTTTTTTGATTTTTATTTTATTTATTATGAATTTAAAACTGATTTAATCTAAAAAATTAATTAAAAATACTAAATTAAATTAAAAAATTCTGAAAAATTCAGGAAAATTACTTTAACCTATTTAGAATCTATGAAAAATAAGAACTTGAAGGAAGGCTGAACAAATAAGCAGGAAATAAGCAAATAAGCACATAAGCTAAAAACTGAAAAAGACTTTAAGTATTTAACAACACAAAACATAAATGAAAAAGTCCCAAGGGCAGTTGGTGTTGAGGTGTGTGTTAAATATGTTGGTAGTATAAGGGGGAGGTCACATGTTCGACCCCTGTGACCTCTCTTTTTTGAAAACATTTTTTTTATTTTTCTTTTTTTAAAAACTTATAAAATAAGCAAAGATGACAAACTTTAAAAAAGCAACTTATATAAAACTTAAAAATGAGCTAGGTATAAGCAAAAATAAGCTGACAGATTACTAACAAAAGGCTTTAAGAAACTTAGCTAAACTGTTTGGCTTATTTAGGAGTTAATAAGCAAAAAGAGAACAAGATAAGCAATAACAGACCTAATTCTAAACTTAATAAGCATAAAGAAATGGAAATAAGCACACTAAATAAGCTGGAAAAGCAGTTAAAGGCTAACAAACTTTTTGGCTAAAAAGATACTTAAAACAGCCTAAGAGGGCAACTTAAAGCTAGTTTTTAAGCTACTAAATGAAAAATCTAAGGCCTAAAAGTTAAAAACAGATAAAGTTAGGACTAAAGGCTATAAGAAAAAGCAAACTTTAAACATTTTGAAAAACTAATAAGCTAGAAAAATGACCAAAGAAATTGGCAGTTTGGACTAAAAACATATTTTTGGTTTTTTCAAGTATTTTTCTAAAAGACAAAGGGGCTAAGTGCAGCTCTATTTTTAAACTAGTATAAGCTGACTAAAATGTAAAATAAGCTTAAACAGATAAAACTTATACTACAAAGAACTTGTGCTATGAAAATCAGACTCTAAAACAAACATTAACTAACTTAAAATTAAGATCAAAAAGAGACTTTTAACTTTGAAAATATACTTAGAAAACTTGACGGGTTTTGACTAAAATCAAAATGGCAAATACAAACTTAAACTAACTTAAACCTACTGCATATTAAGGCCTTACCAAGCATGAAAACAACATTTAAAAACACTTAATCAAAATCTAAGTAAATAAGCTGAAAAATCAACTCAAAATACCACAGTTTAAAACTATGGATATATAAACCTTAAAACTTGATTTTTAAACTTAAAGACTTTTATAAACTGACTTTAGAACTAAATTTGAGCCTTTCAAATTTGCTTTAAGGGCCAAAAGGCTAACAAGCAGTTTTAACATAAGTTAAAACTGCTTGTGCCAAACACCCCTTTAAAACTTCAAAGACCATTTTAAGCTTGAAAAAGGTTTAGAAAACTTATAGGAACTGAAAACAGATTAATAACAAGATAAAATGAAGACTAATAAGCAATTAGGACACAAAATTAAGTACTGAAAATAAGCAAACAAGTATGAGCAGATTTAAAGCTATAAAAGACAGTTTTAATGAAAAGTTAACTAAATGACTTCTAGCATATAAACAAGCATAAATAAGTAATAAACAGCATAGATAAGCATTAATAAGCAGTAATAAGCAAAGATAAGCAGAAATAAGCAGTGAAACAGTAAATGAGCAGAAAAATGAAAAGTGAGGACTTACAAAGCTCTTTGCTTAAACAAGGGCATGAATGCTCTTAAGAGCTTATCAACAAGCTCTAGCTTGTTTCAAAACAAGCTAGTATGGTCATATAAGCCCATCCAGGTTTGGCTTATCTTCCACATTAAGCTGAGGTAATTTAAGAGTGAGAACTTAGTTAAGCTTTTGAAAAAGCTTAACTGAGTTAGACATGAGTAAATGAGCTAATTAGCTTATGAAAATGGCTTTAGAACATAAATTAAGCTTAAATGCATTTAAGTAAAGACAGGATTAAAAATGACAGAATTTTAAAACTTAAAACTTGAATTTCATTAAAACTTAAAAATTACATTGCTTTGAAAAGTAAAGTACAATTTAAAGTAAAGAAAAGCAGTAAATAAGACTGAAAAATAAAGCTACACTACTCCTAAAACTACTTCTACCCTAGATGATCTTTTTTAAGAGAAACCTAAAACTATTTATATAAAAACTAAGAAGCTTGGTTCTTGATCTTGTGTTTGTTGTGTGAGAGGGTCGAAGTCTTCAATCTCAGCCATCAAATAATCTTGGTCACCAAGTCTTTGCATCATAGCCCTTGATTCATTGTCCAATCTGCTTCCATAGGATTGCCAACATGGAAAACTTTTTTGTAAGCTTCTGGGGTGGGGTTTTAAGGGTTTTGTCTGGTTGCAGGGCAACACGTGAAAGGGGAGAGTGAATAGTGGGTCTTGTGTTTTGGCGGGTCTTGATTTGGTTATTGTTGTTTGTTTTTTTAACGGGGTTAGGGAAAAAGGACGTGGGGTGCAAAGGTTTATAGGTTATAGGGGCTAACTGAGCTAGTCCTTAAGGACTAGCAATGTTAGTCCCTAAGGACTAAGGTGGTGTTTGTTTTTTCTAAAATGTCTCTTAACAGCATCTTAATCTGACTCATTCAGACGCAGTCAGACATTTAGGTCATTAAGACTGTTTGTTTTTTTCATGTCTAGTCAAGCAGTAAGAGGCAAACACTGTTAAGATGTTTGTTGTTTTTCGTGGCCAATTAGAGGCAGTAAGAGTCATAACATCTACTGAGAACTAGATGTGGAGGGGTGTCTTAACACCTCTTAACGTCTTTTTTTTTCTTTCTTTTTCTTTATTTATTTTCTATTTTGCTGTTATTTTTTTATTTTTATTTTTATTTTTTTTCTTGTTTCACTTTTATCTTTGTATTAAAAGTATTAAATAGAATGATTGCATATGTTTTGTTATATGAAGAATGTATAAGATGATATGTGCCAATTTATATTTTGTCAATTGAATGTAGGTTTCGGAGTCATTTATGATTTTGTTTAATGCATGTTTTTTAAATACTTTAAATTTAAATTGATTATATTATAAAATTTGTTTTTTTTATTTAATAAAATTTATTTTTTGTGCGAATGCAATCATTTTATATTTAAATTGTAAAAAACTATTGTTTAACACATCTATATATTTTTACCAAAACAAACAGTTTTATTTCATTCAGATTCAGACTTCTCGACCACTTATTCAGATTCAGATGGGAATTAGATTCAGACTTTTCTATCGAATATTCAGACTCAGATGTGCGAATCAGATTCAGATTCAGAGTCTCTTAATAAACAAACAGCACCTAACTGTGAAAGGGGTTAGGGTGTTGTGGACTAACGGTTGTCAAGGGTGGTTATGGGCTTTAGTTAATGGTTTTGGGCCAAGATTTTATAAAAGGGTTTTTGGGCTAGTTTTTTTTTATTTTAAATGGATTATGGATTATGGGCTTTTATTGATATAAAACCTTTTAAGGTTGTCTTCAAATATCTTAACGGGCTGACCCGACCCATTAGATGGGTGCGGGTTGACCCATTTAAGATTTCTTCAGTTTCGGCTTCGTCTTTGACTTTGACTTTTTACGCTCTTTCCAATCCCGTGCTCAGTTTTGTCCGTTTTGCTTCTTTTTTTGTCCTTTTTCTGAATATCCGATACCTGCACAGTAAATAACACAAAACAAGCATATATTTGGCATTTTATGTCCGTTTTTGGTCATTTGGGGTCGTTTTATTAGGTAAAAAGTATGTGTATTTAAGCACATACCAAAATCCCCCATACTAAACTATTGCCGTGTCCTCACGCAATGCCATAAGTAAACACTATAGAAAACCAAGAATTTCAGTCCCCCTTGACTAATTACCTCGAAAAGTAGCTAAGTGTTCATCAAGGGGAATTAAAGAATCAATAGTCTTGAAAAGCCCCGTTTTTGACCATTTTTCAAATATTCACACTTATTACCACATATATTTTTGTATTTTTCCCTTTTTTCATTTTTTTTCTTTTTAAGCAACTAACTAGAATGTATAGACTTTCGTTATTTTCATAATTTTAAAGTCACGGAATAAGAAGCACTTTAATCCTAAAATGCCCAAAAAAGGATAAATTCATTGCCCCCGATTTTTTTACTTGTCCCAAACCAAGCTCAAAAACGAAATCACCGTTAAATATAAGTTAAGATGCTAACACTACTTATACTTGTAACTTGTGAACTTTTCACTCCCGACAATTATTATATCTTAGGTGAATGTGCTTATTTCGAATTTCAACCATAGATCAAATGTTTTGCAAAATTTCCATGCTACACGTTCCACCCAAAAGTAATAAGTTTGAAGGCGAGATCATCCCATGTAGCGACTTTCGTCTCGGCACATCCCAACCTTGCGGCTAAGTGACCAGGCTTTTGACACCCCACAGAGACTAGTATCGGGACTCACGGACCTTTGGTTTCAAAACCCTTGGATTTCCCGTATTTCACAACTTAAAAAGAAATAGTCTTAATTCAAAAACATATTTAAATTTAAGAAAAAGAGATTTTCCCTATATTTATTAAATCACGTTTATTACACTTAATATAATTACACACATCCTTAACTAGAAAATTCTCGACCTTTTAGAAGGCCGCAACATCGTTATTGAGCCGGCAAATGCATCCAAACTTTTATTGTCTCAGATAATTACTATGTGCCTTATTTAGAAGACTGTAACATCGGTTGTGAGCCGGCAAGATGCAGTAAACTTTTATTAGCTCACATTTTTTATTATTATTATTACCTCATTTTTCATCATTTTTTAACACTTTATATTATCATGATTATAGAGAAAATTTCTTTTTTAGAAATTTAAGTATAATTTAACTAAGACAAAAATATTGATCAACCGTACTTCCAAAAATCGTTATATAATTATTAATTTTAAAAGAACATGTATTATAGTCAGGTTAGAGCTTATGGGGAGAGAAAAGCACAAACTAAACTTAATGACTCGTTAAGATTTTCCAACCTAATCCTTGTTTATCCATCTAACTCATAATAACTTATCATTTCTCGTTCTTCGCAAATTTAAAATCTTTAATAAAAAGATCCGCGAATGCTTAGTCTAAAAGTTAAGGGACAAGCTAGAGCTCAATACGCTCGATCGAGTCAAAATTTATTCTTATTCTACCCAGCAGGAAAGTCAACATTGTGATAAAACACTTATTTTATTTTTGAAATTTTTTTATTTTTTTTATTTTTTGGTTTTTTGGTGGTAAAAACAAGATTACGTAAAAACAATGGCTGCAGGTACAATCAAATCGATAGATCCCCCATACTATAATTAAACATTGTCCTCAATGTTTTAGGAAAGGTCTCTACGTAAATCTAAAGCCGTTTATTAAGTATGCTCAAAGATAAACGTTAGTCGATAAGATTAGATGTTGGATTCCTATAATCACGCTAAGGATTGAAGCTCGAGTGAACGAAGGACGAAACCACAAGCACGAGAGGCTTCAAAATCCGGGGCAATCCTGGATAAACATCATAAAACACAAACAGCGAGAAAAGGAAAAGCAGCTCCCTCACAAACACTTTTCATAACTACTATACAAATATATAATAGGAATACGCAAATGGTTGCCACCCACGAAGCGCTATTTTTGTTAACCGAGTCTTGAGGCCTACACGATCCCCATAACTTTAGTTTGGTCAAGGAGGATAGAAATGGAGAAATGGAACATCCAAGATAGGAATGTCCTCTCCATGAGTCATCATCGGGCTTTCAGAAGAAAGCGAGAAAGTTTTAAAGCCACGATGAGATAAGAGATGAACTTTGTCCTTATTTTCGGATGAAAATAGAAGCAAAGTGTCAAACATTAAAGAGAGGGTTAAAACGGTGGGCAAAACATTAGGCACATGAACATAAAGTTCTCTTGTTGAATTATCAGAAATATCATCCACCACTTTTGTAAAAACTCCCGTATCGGGCTCAAAGTAAATTCCATCATCCGGCGGTTTCGCAGGAGGACGAGGGGATGATGGAACATCAAAATGAAAATGAACTAATTTTATGAAGTGAAGGGGAATCATTGCTTAGCAATTCTTCAAGAAAAGGATAACCCCTTCAGAAGTCCATAGTCATTCATTTGGAATGCCCGTGGCAATAGAAGTCATCTGGAGTAAAGAAATAAATGCGATACTACCTCCATAAGAGAGACACTATCCTCAACGGATCGGGGGGAAGAAAAGAAGGGAAAGGGGGGGAAGGGGGGGGGGGGAGATGGAGAGAAAGGTCGATTATAGCATCAAAATATTCAGAATAAATTTACTGGGGGTCAGGGGATTGAATAATCATACAACAATACTAATGTCTTCCCCAGGAGCAAAGTCGGCTTTATTAATTCCCGGTGGACTTAAATCAATATGAGCCGAGTATCACCGGATAAAAAAAAAAAAAAAAAATAAAAAAAAAAAAAAAAAGAAGATCCTCGAGAAGAGAATCAAACTTATGAGAAGAAATAATCAAAGTGTCTCGATTAAGAAAAGATTCTATAAGATCAGACTCGGTATTAAAGTGATGCGGATCTATCTTAGTAGAAATGATTTCTTCATCAAAAAGAGGGTTCGAATAAATTTCCTTTGGAACATCCTCATCAGAAAAAGACTTGTCGTCACTAGAGGAAAAATCGTTGTCAGCATCAAAGAGAAGATTTGAGAAAGTTGTAAAATCATCACAAACGGGCACATCACACTCACTTTCGATATCGGAAAAATCCTCGGACTCACTTGGGATTGGGACAAGGTTCTCAACACTAGACTTTATTAATTCGTCCGATTCCGTTTCTAGAATAGTGCTAAGATGCTCGTCCCCCATACTTAGAGAGTTATCGGGCTCCTCGGTTGGTAAGACGGGTGTGATTGCAATAGTATACTCCCTTGCATCAATCTTCGATGGAAAGCAGAAATTCCAGTTCAGATTATTAATATAATCTACAAGCTCCTCATTTATAATTTTCACATCATTAAGAAGTTTATGAAGCAAGTCTTGTATATCCTCTAGTTGATGTTTCTTTTTTCCATTGTAAAAATATGAGACGGGTGAAGGCTCGAAAGGATTAGCTGCCTGTTCTTCAGCTAACAATTCTTGTTTTTCCTCAACTGCCTGCTCTTGTAAAAGAATAGCCTCCTGCTCACGTCGTTGACTCATTATTTCACAATAGGATTGCATCATTGTTTTTAATTCTTCGATACTTATCTCTTCAGGAGGTTGATGAACGTCGGAATACTGCGGGGGTTGGAATTGGTCAAAACCGGAAGAATTAGAATTATAGAAATTTTGGTTCATCGGTTGACACTGAAAAGTCTCATGAGGGCCCCCGCAGTTTTCACAACAAGGAAATTGTTGTGAAGTTTGTGGAAAATTATCAAAGTTTTGATTGAAACACGGGTCCTGATTGTAGACAAACGGGACTTGAGGTGGACAATCGTAACCATAATGAGCATCGTTTCCACAAAACTCACAAGAATACGTCTCGTACTGGGGCTGGTTATACGAAGACATGTCGAAGAATTAAACGAATAAGAGGGTAAAGAAGATAAGAATTAAACGAATAAGAGGATAGAGAAGATTATTTATAGCAAAATACATAAGAAAGAAAAATATTTTTGGTAACCGATAATCGAACAAGTGTACGGTAGCTCTTTAGAAAACGCACAAAGAAGCAGAGGAGCGGGTAAGCGCGAAGCTATTAAAAACCTTCTCCTTTTGGGTCGAAGTTCGTAGGATCGACCCTCCTTATACCTCTCTTATAGTTTGTAATCTAAAGGTGAGCCGATTCCACAAGTGACACAACGGTTGATTTTGTTGTTTTTTGATTTTTTTTGGTATTTTTGATTACTAGGAAATATTCACAAATGAAAGCAATAACTTCACGAGAAAGGGTCTTCAAACATTAATCTTTAAACGAAACACGATAATCGTTTCACACCTCCCTGGTAACGGCGCCAAAAATTGATTCACTTCAATCCTTTAGTATATATAAATATAATATAATAAAAATATAATATAGATATATAATAGGATAATATCAATTATAGAAGAGTGGGTAAGTATTCCGTAAGGCTTTTAAAAAAAGGAAAATTACTGCGAATTAAAAACGATAACGGGAACGTAAAAACGCGCCTTAAAAACCTAAATCCTACAATTTTAACCCTACAAATGCGAATTTAATTTTTACAAGTCCTAAATGATAAAAGAAAATTAAAAAAAAAGAATTATAATTTTTTTTATTTAATATGAATTAAAAACGGATTTAATCTAATTAAATCATTAAAAATAGTAAACTAAATTATAAAAATCTGAAAAATTCATGAAAAGTATTTTGACCAAGTCTAAACCTAAGAAAAATAAAACGACAAAATAAGCTGAATCAAATAAGCAGAAAATAAGCTATTTAAAGCTAAAAATCAAAATAAGTAAAACAACCTTAAATAATAAATGTTGCAAGTAAAAACTGAAAAAGACCCAAGGGCAGATGGTTAAGTGTGTGTGGTGTTGAGGCGTTGGCTAGGGAAGGGGAGGTCACAGGTTCGACCCCTGTGACCTCTTCTTTTTATGAATAAAAACTTTTTTATTTTTGAAAATTCTTTTGCACAAAGCAGTAAGAACTAATTGAAAATAAGCAAATTATATAACTACAACTTTTTCTGAAACTTAATTATAAGCACGAAATAAGCACAAAAGGAATGACAGTTTGACTAGCTTAACACTTGGTTGAAACTGATTTAATCTTTAGACTCATAAACTAAAAGGAAATTAATAAGCTAAAAACAGAGGCCTTAACCCTAGACCTAATTGACTCATAATTTAGTACAAATAAGCAAAGGTCAATAAGTTGAATAACTATAAGATTAAAAAAATAGCTTGAAAATATATAGGACTTAAAGGATTTTGAAAAGACTATGCACTACTTTTCTAACTGTTACTTTTAGGGCTCTAAATAAGCAAAAGGAAAAAAAGCTTGAAAAACGTTTGAAACAGATTAGATAATGACTCAAAAGACTCAAAATAGCAAAAATAAGCAAACAAGTCAAAGGAATATGCTGGGTAAGCTAAATAGTGACAGACTATTAATAATTGTTTTTGGACTTTTTGACAATGCAGCCTAAGATTTTAGGACTCAAGAACACATTTGTCATTTTATTAATCTGAAAACAAATTAAGAACCTACTTTGATGAGCTTATAACAATCAGGATATATCAAAGTTTAGCTAGAATTTAGCCACAATTTAACCTGCAAAAAGTGGCCAAACTTACTAGCTTAACTTAACTGTTTTTAATCTAAAAACTCAAAAGGCTTTTTTGAATAAAAGTAACTCAAAACAGATGCATCAAGATGCATTTGGACCTCATTTCGACTCAAATAACTATACCTCAAATATCTTTTTTAAGGAATTAATCAAATCAACTGATTGGAGAGCTAATAGACTTGCAGACTTGGAATTCAAATAAGACAACCTAAAAACTTGACAAAACTACTTAAAGGCTTATGAAAACTAATACCTAAACTTAATGAGATCTTATTAAAAATACAATGAAAACCAAAACAGACTACATTCCAATTTTTCCTATACTAAATAGCTTATCCCAAGCACCCTATTTAGACATTAACAATCAGATTTAGACTAAGAAAGATTTAAATTAAGGTTTGAAAAATGAAAACAGATAATGAGCTAAGCTAAACAAAGACAAATAAGCATAGATAAGCAAGCAATAAGCAAATAAGAAGTATGATAAGATTAAACAAGAAATAAAGCTAAAAATAGTAAAAGGAGTGTGTACCTCAACCCCTTGCTTAAAACAAGAGTTATTAATGTCCTAATAAGCTCTAGTATCCTACCCAGCTTATAAATAAGCAATCTAAAAACCCCATAAGCTCATCCATGGCTAGCTTATCTTCTAAAAAGCATTCTATAAAAGCATAGGTAATTTTGAGTGATTTCTTAATGAAATAATATTAAACAAGCTTTAAGAGAACCTAACTAATTAAGATGTAGCTTAATGAGTACAAAGAGCTTATGTAATTTCTGAAATCATGATTTAAGCTTAATTTGCAAAGAAGTAAATGGCAGAATTATAAAAACAGTATTAAAAGTAAACTTGAAATTTTATTAAAACTTAAAAGAGTACTATACTGGAAAGGAAAATTAATTAAAAATACAATAAGCTGGTAAACATAAGCTAATTATACTACTCCTAAGCTAATCCTACTCCTAGATATCTTTTATGAAGAAATAAACTCTCTATATACAAACTTTAAAATTAAGCTAAACTCTTTGTCTTGTGCTTGTTGTGTTTGTTGTGAGAGAGGCTTCAAAGTCTTCAATCTGAGCCCTCCATCTTCTTGTTCCACATGCTCTAGATTATCCGCCCTCTGATTTAACTTGTCCAATAAAAATTTCTAAGGTATTACCAAGGTAGCTTTTGTTTGTATATGGGGGTAGGGTTTGGAGTGGGGTTGCAGGAAGGTTTTGGGGAAAGGGTGCGAATGAAAGTGACAGGTCATGTATGAATAGTATCTGGGTTTGGCGGGAAATGATTTAGGGTACTGTTCGTTTGGTCTAGGGACGAGGGGTGTAAAGGATTTTAGGGTTTAAGGGGGTAAAGAGTTAACAAGGTTAAGTGGCATTAGTCACACGGGACTAACATTGTTAGTCCCTAAGGACTAACGATGTAAGTAGTATAAGGGTTGTATGGTAAAGGGGGTTAACGGGTTAAGTGGGTTTGGGATTTAGTTAATTGTTTTTGGGCCAGATGGTTTAAAAGGAATTTAGGGCTTTTTATAGGTAAAATGGTATGTGTAATATAAATGCTTGATGGGCTGACCCAGCCCATTAATTTGGGTGCGGGTTGGTCCATTTAAGATTTCTTCGTTTTCGGCCTCGTCTTTGATTTTGACTTTTGTTGACTTTGACTTTTGTTGACTTTGACTTTGACTTTTTCATGCTCTTTCCAATCCCTAGTGCTCGGGTTCTGTAGTGTTTGGCTTCGTTTCGGCCTTTAGGAATATCCGATACCTGCTCAGAAACAACACAAACAAGCATATTTTTGGCATTTAATGTCCGTTTGCTCTTTGTAGGGTCGTTTTATTAGGTAAAAGGTATGTGTATTTAAGCACATACCAAAATCCCCCATACTAAACTATTGCCGTGTCCTCACGCAATGCCATAAGTAAACACTTTAGAAAACCAAGAATCTTAATCCCCCTCGACTAATTACCTCGAAAAGTAGCTAAGTGTTAATCAAGGGGAATTAAAGAATCAATAGCTTTGAAAAGCCCCGTTTTGACCATTTTTTTTAAATATTTACACTTATTCCCACACATATTTTTGTATTTTTTTCCTTTTTCTCATTTTATACTTTTCTTTTTAAGCAACTAACTAGAATGTATGGACTTTCGTTATTGTCATAACTTTAAGGGTCATAGAACAAGAAGCACTTTAATCCTAAAATGCCCCAAAAAAGATAAATTCATCATCCCCGATTTTTCGCTCATCCCAAACCAAGCTTAAAAACGAAATCACCGTTAAATATAAGTTAAGATGCTAACACTACTCATACCTGTACCTTGTGAAACTTTTCGCTCCCGACAATTATTATATCTTAGGTGAATGTGCTTATTTCGAATTTCAACCATATATCAAACGTTTTGCAAAATTTATATGCTTCACGTTCCACCCAAAAGAAATGAGTTTGAAGGCGAGATCATCCCATGTAGCGACTTTTGTCTCGGCACATCCCAACCTTGCGGTTAAGTGACCAGGCTTTTGACACCCCACAGAGACTAGTATCGAGACTCACGGACCTTCGGTTTCAAAAAAACCTCGTTGTTTCAGTTTATACATAAACTTATTTAGAAAAAACAACTTAAATTGAAATCGTTTGTTCGAAAGGCATATTTAAATTTAAGAAAAAGAGATTTTCCCTATATTTATTAAATCACATAGTATTGCACTGAACCATTAAAATATCCATGATGCAATTAAATCCTAACCTTGTTGAAGGATGCAACATCGGGTTATATGTTGTGTACTGCTACCTGTTTATCGTTTGCGTTGTTTTTCATTTGAGGTTCTGTTTATGTTTAGCTTCATTTGTATTCGTTTTTTTACCTTTTGGTCTTTGTTCTTGTTGTTAGTATTTGGGCTTGTTACTGTCAGAGCCAGGCAGATGCAGCATAACTTTTATCAGTTGGTATTATTATTCTTACTATGGGCTTTCTTTTGAGGACTGCCACATCGGTTGTGAGCCGGCAAGAGGCAGTAAACTTTTATCAGCCCACAGTTTATATTATTACCTTATTCATCATTTTTTTTTGAAGCTTTATACCACGATATATAGAGAAGACCTCTTTTTGGAAAATTGAAGTATAAATTTGAACTAAGACTAAAATGTTTATTGATACATTTAACATTCAAAAATTGTTGATTTAAGTTTTAATTTTTCAATAATAGTTATGTATTTGTAGTTCGGTTGGAGCTTTTATGGGAGGAAAATACCAACAAATTACACACATGAGTTGTAAGAGTTTACATAATATTATTCCTTGTTTAGCATCCAATCATACTTTATAATCTTATCATTTTTTGTTCTTCGCAATTTATAATCTTTCAATAAAAGATCAGCGGAAGCTTATGTCTAAAAGTTAAGAGGAGCAAGACTAGAGCTATACCACGACTCGATCGAGTCAAAATTATTCTTATTATACCAGCAGGAAAGTCATAAATTGTGACAAACACACTCTATTTTATTTTTGAACATTTTTAAAATTTTCATTTTTTTGGTATTTGGTGGTATATTAAAAAAACACAGGATTACGTGAAAGCAACGATGTAGGCACAATCATCGATAAGATCTACCCATACTATAATTGAACATGTCCTCAATGTGTTAAGAAGGGTCTCTTACGGTAATCTAAAGTCGTATATTAAGTGTGCACAAAGTTAAAACGTTTGTCGATATGATTGGTATTGGTTTCACATAATGAAGCTGAGATGGTTGGAAGCTTTAGTGAACGAGAGAAAAACCACGAGCACGAGCGGCTGTCTAAGTCGAGGCAATCTGGAAATAACAAAACGACAAACTACACGGAAAGGTAGAGGGCGAGCTCTCACAAACACACTTATCAGTTAATAAAACGATTAAGGATAAGCAGGGTTGCCATACCCATCGAAGCGTTATTTTTTGTTAATCCGAGTCTTGCGCCGGCTCGATTCCATACTTGAGTTGGTCAAGGAGGATAGAAATGGAGAAATGGAACATCCAAGATAGGACTGTCCCCTCCATAGATCATCATCGGGCTTTCAGAAAAATAGAATGATCTGTTGAAGGAGTTAAAGCCCGATGAATAAAGAGACGAAGGAGATAAAGAAAGGGTGGGTGGAGGTGTTAAAACATTAGGCACATGAACATAAAGTTCTCTTGTCTAATTATCAGAAATATCATCCACCACTTTTTGTAAAAACTCCCGTATCGGGCTCAAAGTAAATTCCATCATCCGACGGTTTCGCAGGAGGACGAGGGGATGATGGAACATCAAAATGAAATGACTCATTTTCATGAAGTAAAGGGGAATCATTGTAGAGCAATTCTTCAAGGGAAAAGGATTATCCCTTTCAGAGGTCATTTAGTCATCATTCTCCAATGGCCATGAAATCAGAGTCATCAGGAGTAAAAAATAAATTGATCTCCTCTATACGAGAGTCACTATCCTCAACTGGGATTGGAGGATGGAGAGTAAAGGTTAGATTTGCATAGAATTTTCTGAATTAAATTCTTTTCGGGGGTCAAGGGGATGAATTAATCATAAACAAATTTCTCAACAAGAGAATTTCTGCCTCGGATCAAAGCTGCTTCATATATTCCGGTGGAATTTAATTCAATATGAGCCGGAGTTCACCAGTGAAACTCCTTCGAGAAGAGAATCAAACTTAGGAGAAGAGATAATCAAAGTGTCTCAATTAAGCAAAGATTCTATAAGATCAGACCTGGCATTAAAGTGATGCGGATCTATCTTAGTAGAATTGATTTCTTCATCAAAAAGAGGGTTCGAATAAATTTCCTTCGGAACGTCCTCATCCGAAAATGACTTGTCATCACTAGAGGAGAAATCATTGTCAGCATCAAAGAGAGGATTAGAGACATATGTAAAATCATCACAAACGGGCACATCACACTCACTTTTGATATTAGATAAATCCTCGGACTCGTTTGGGGTTAGGATAAGGTTCTCAACACTAGACTTTATTAATTCGTCCGATTCCATTTCCAGAATAGTGCTAAGATGCTCGTCCCCCATACTTAGAGAGTCCGTAATCAGAAAGTCGGGTGTGATTGCATCAAACGAAGTCCTTTCAAGAATTTGTTGAATTCTTTTAATTTCATCCGGAAGAAGTTCCTCGTCATCATCACCATCATAGAAAATGTCATGATAATGATAGATACGTCGCGTAAGCTTGGAAGGATTAGTAATAATAGTTAGCATTTTTAGGTTAAATGGATAGTTATAAGTTAGTAAGACAAAGTGCTCTTTTTATCATAGTCAGTTTGTATAAAAATATGAGACGGGTGAAGGCTCGGAAGGATTAGTTGCATGTTCTTCAGCTAACAATTCTTGTTTTTCCTCATCTTGTAAAAGAATAGCCTCTTGCTTATGTCGTTGACTCATTATTTCACAATAGGACTGCATCATTGTTTTTAATTCCTCGATACTTACCTCTTTAGGAGGTTGATGAACGATGAGATAATGCGGGGGTTGAAATTGGTCAAAACCGGAAGAATTAGAATTATAGAAATTTTGGTTCATCGGTTGACACTGGAAAGTCTCATGAGGACCCCCGCAGTTCTCACAACAAAGAAATTGTTGTGGAACACTTGGTGAAGTTTGTGGAAAATCATCAAAGTTTTGATTGAAACACGGGTCCTGATTGTAGACAAACGGGACTTGAGGTGGACAATCGTAACCATAATGAGCATCGTTCCCACATAACTCACAAGAATACGTCTGGTACTAGGGTTGTGGAGGGTAGTCGGAAAGATTTTTAGAATCATCAAAAGAATTCAGATTTGGATCATAAGCGAATGAATTTCCAGCTCTCGAAGCGCAAAATGAACAAAATCCACCGTTTAACGGGCCTTCACACCCGCAACAAGTGACTGGCTTTCCATCTCCATAAGTGCAATTTAAACAAATTCCATTTATAAGATTAACACCACACTGCTGGCACGTACATAGATAACAATAAAAGCCATCACATGGTTGTCCACACCCCACACACTCACGTTGGTTATACGAAGACATGTCGAAGAATTAAACAAATAAGAGGGTAACGAAGATAAGAATTAAACGAATAAGAGGATAGAGAAGATTATTTATAGCAAAATACATAAGAAAGAAAAATATTTTTGGTAACCGATAATCGAGCAAGTGTACGGTAGCTCTTTAGAAAACGTATAAAGAAGTGGAGGAGCGGGTAAGCGCGAAGCTATTAAAAACCTTCTCCTTTTGGGTCGAAGTTCGTAGGATCGACCCTTCTTATACCTCTCTTATAGTTTGTAATCTAAAGGTGAGCCGATTTCACAAGTGACACAACGGTTGATTTTGTTGTTTTTTGATTTTTTTGGTATTTTTGATTACTAGAAAATATTCACAAATGAAAGCAATAACTTCACGGGAAAGGGTCTTCAAACACTAATCTTTAAACGAAACACGATAATCGTTTCACACCTCCCCGGCAATGGCGCCAAAAATTGATTCACTTCAATCCTTTAGTATATATAAATATAATATAATAAATATATAATATAGATATATAATAGGATAATATCAATTATAGAAGAGTGGGTAAGTATTCCGTAAGGCTTTTAAAAAAAGAAAAATTACTACGAATTAAAAACGATAACGAGAACGTAAAAACGCGCCTTAAACACCTAAATCCTACAATTTTAACCCTACAAATGCGAATTTAATTTTTACAAGTCCTTAATGAAAAAAGAAAATTTAAAAAAAAAGAATTATATTTTTTTGTTTTTTTTATTTAATATGAATTAAAAACGGATTTAATCTAATTAAATCATTAAAAATAGTAAACTAAATTATAAAAATCTGAAAAATTCATGAAAAGTATTTTGACAAAGTCTAAACCTAAGAAAAATAAAACGGCAAAATAAGCTGAATCAAATAAGCAGAAAATAAGCTATTTAAAGCTGAAAAGCAAAATAAGTAAAACAACCTTAAATAATAAATGTTGCAAGTAAAAACTAAAAAAGACCCAAGGGCAGATGGTTAAGTGTGTGTGGTGTTGAGGCCTTGGCTACGGAAGGGGAGGTCACAGGTTCGAAACTTGTGACTATCCTTTTTGCTAAAACTTTTTATTTTTGAAAACTTTTTGCACAAACTTTTTAAAGAACTAATTAAAATAAGCAAATTATATAACTACAACTTTTTCTAAAACTTAATTATAAGCACAAAATAAGCTAAAAAGGAATGACAATTTTATTAGCTTAACACTTAGTTGAAACTGATTTATCTTCTAGACTCAATAAGCTAAAAGGAAACTTAATAAGCTAAAACAGGCCCTAACCCTAGACCTAATAAGCTCATAATAGTACAAATAAGCAAAGGTAATAAGCTAAAAAAACTACTAAGATTAAAAAAACAGCTTGACAAAAATATAGACATAAAGGGTTTTGAAAGACTATGCCTACTTTTTTAAAGCTAAAATTAAGGCTTAATAAGCAAAAGGAAAAGCTGAAAAGTTTGAAATAGATTAAGATAAGGACTCAAAAGACTCAAATAAGCAAAAATAAAGCAAACAAGCCAAAGGAATAAGCTAGGTAAAGCTAAAATAAAGTGACAGATTCATTAAAATGTTTTTGGACTTTTTGACAATGCAGCCTAAGATTTTAGGACTCAAGAACACATTTGTCATTTTATTAATCTGAAAACAAGTTAAGAAGCTACATTTTTGAGCTTATAACAATCAGGATATATCAAAGTTTAGCTAGAATTTAGCCACAATTTGATCTGCAAAAAGTGGCCAAACTTACTATCTTAACTTAACTGTTTTTAATCTAAAAACTCAAAAGGCTTTTCTGAATAAAAGTAACTCAAAACAGATGCATCAAGATGCATTAAGACCTCATTTTGACTCAAATAACTATACCTCAAATACCTTTTTAATGAATTAATCAAATAAACTGATTGGAGGGCTAATAGACTTGCAGACTTAGAATTCAAATAAGACAACCTAAAAACTTGACAAAACTACTTAAAGGCTTATGAAAACTAATACCTAGACTTAATGAGATCTTATTAAAACCACAATGAAAACCAAAACATACTACACTCTAATGTTTCCAATACTAAATAGCTTATCCCAAATACCTTATTCAGGCATTAACAATCAGATTCAGACTAAGATAGATTTGAATTAAGGTTTGAAAAGTGAAAACAGGTAATGAGCTAAGCTAAACAAAGACAAATAAGCATAGATAAGCAAGCAATAAGCAGATAAGAAGTATGATAAGCTTAAACAAGAAATAAAGCTAAAAATAGTAAAAGAGTGTGTACCTCAACCTTGCTTAAAAACAGAGTTATTAATGTCCTGAATAAAGCTCTTTTTCCATACCCAAGCTGATATAAGAATTCTAAAACCACATAAGCTCATCATGGGCTTGTTATCTTCCAAAAAGCATTCCATAAAAGCATAGGTGATTTTGAGTGATTTCTTAATGAAATAATATTAAACAAGCTTTAAGAGAACCTAACTAATTAAGATGTAGCTTAATGAGTACAAAGAGCTTATGTAATTCTGAATCCTGATTTTATGCTTAATTTGGCAAAAGAAGTAAATGGAAGAATTATTAAAAACGTATTTAAAAGTAACTTGAAATTTTTAATAATACTTAAAAAGAGTACAATAATGGAAAGGAAATATTAATTAAAAATACAATAAGCTGGTAAACATAAGTATTTATAACTTACTCCTAAGACTAATAATCCTACTCATAGATATTTTTATTATGAGAAAAAACTCTCTATATATAGACTTTAAAATAAAGCTCAACTCTTTGTCTTGTGCTTGTTGTGTTTGTTGTAAGAGAGGCTTCAAAGTCTTCAATCTCAGCCCTCCATCTTTCTTGTTCACCAAGCTCATAGATTACAACCCTTGATTAACTTCGTCCAATAAAATTCTAAGGGATTGCCAAGGTGGCTTTGTTTGTATCTGGGGTGGGGTTTTGAGTGGGGTTGAGAAAGGTTTTGGGGAAGAGGGTAAATGAAAGTGATGGATGAATAGTATCTAGGTTTGGCGGGAAATGATTTAGGGTATTGTTTGTTTGGTCTAGGGACGAGGGGTGTAAAGGGTTTTGGGGTTTAAGGGGGGTAAAGAGTTAACGGGGTTAAGTGGCATTAGTCACAAGGGACTAACATTGTTAGTACCCAAGGACTAACGATGTAACAAGTATAAGCGTTGTATGGTAAAGGAGGTTAACGGGTTCAGTGGGTTTGGGCTTTAGTTAATTGTTTTTGGGCCTGATGGTTTAAAAGGAATTTAGGGATTTTAATAGGTAAAATGGTATGTGTAATATAAAAGCTTGATGGGCTGACCCGACCCATTAATTTGGGTACGGGTTGGTCCATTTAAGATTTCTTCGTTTTCGGCCTCGTCTTTGACTTTGACTTTTGTTGACTTTGACTTTGACTTTTTCACGCTCTTTCCAATCCCGTGCTCGGTTTTGTCATTTTTGGCTTCGTTTGGTCCTTTAGTGAATATCCGATACCTGCACAGTAAACAACACAAAACAAGCATATTTTTGGCATTTAATGTCCGTTTTTGGTCTTTTAGGGTCGTTTTATTAGGTAAAAGGTATGTGTATTTAAGCACATACCAATGGTAAGAAAAAAGAAGGGTAAAAGCCATAAAATACCTACAAACTTTCCAAATCGTCCCGACTTGACCAACGAACTAATTTTCGTCCTGTCTAGACCAACAAACTTTCAAATATTTTTCTGATATCACCCATATCATAAATTTTTATCGACACCGTGGCAGTTATTTTCCACGCCGGCACCGATTTTTTTAAATTTATTAAACACAAGTCAATGCCAAATTGGATTTCCACCAAATAAGTCAATGCCAGATGGATTTCCACCAACAAAACTCAATAGATAATTAGGGTTACGACACACACAGTTTATTCACTTAAATAAATACACCCTCAATTCCTTTCCCTTTCATATGAACCCTAATACAAAATTACCAGATTATATACTCTTTATTGCTAATTAATTGTTATGGCTAAAGGTAAGATCATTTAACCCTAACAGTTATATCTTTAATTTAGTTTATAAAAAACCCTAATTTTTTTAAAACCCTAATTTTGTTTAATAACTGTAATTGCATGTCAACCAAAGAAGAAGAAAGCAAAGAAGGATGTGTTCACTGTGTATTTTAACTATGATGGTATTTTTACTTTATGGCCTTTGAAATACTGTCAGGGTCAGATGAAAGAGTTGAATGATACCAATTTCGATGAAATGCCATATGAGCATCTAAAAGAAATAGCTAAAAGGTTGGTTCCACATGCTTGCTTTGAAAAGATTTATTATTTTCAAACTGGTGCAAAGTTAAGTTTAGGTGTTAGAGAACTTAAGTCAACTCAAGATATTGCTGATATGTTAAAGGTTGGTTATGATAATGGGAATGAGATAGATATTTATGTTGAACAATTTGGGTATGATATCATAGAATTGGCTGAGTTAGAAAGAAATGAGGAACAAAACCACAATAGTATAGAATCTAGTCATGATGAGTATTATTCTAGTGATGATTGTGAAGAAATAGAGAATGTCGACTTTCAGATTGAGGGTGATGAAAGTGTTGTGATTAAGAACATTAGTACACAAGACCCATTCCTGAATAAGCTATGTAGTGCTAGGATTATGTTTAGAGGTAATGTTGAACATCATGAAACTGAAACACCACTAGTTAATCCTGATGAGAATCAAATAGATTCCGTGAATAAGGTCCAAAGCGGTGTACTTTATCCAGATGAAGCCAATGCATCAAAAAGGAAAAGAAGAAGGCCACCATCACATGTAGATGGTATTAGGATTTACCATAAGAACCGTGGAAGATCTCAAAGGATTGCCAACATGAAGAAACTCTTTCAATTTGACAAGCATGGAACTGGTAGCACTCTTGAGAAGGCATTCAATGTGGATGATTAGTCATTTACTTGACTTAAGTACTGTAATGAATATTTAGGATCTGAATTTGGTTTCTATTATGTATGGGTAAAAAGGGTAGACAGTAGCATGTGTTAATTGTCGGTTTTATGAGCCTTGCATGTTTTGTGGCAATTTTGTGTCTTGAACTATGTAGCTGTACCTTTGACTACCTTTAATCAAGAAAAGCAGGATGCTTTTGACCCTTTTATTGCTTGTCATTTACTAGTATTTGTTTGGGCATAACCCATGTGAAAAAAGCTTAGTTATGTTCCCAAGTGCATAAACCATTTATTCTAATGCTTGACTGTTAGAAATAAAGAAATGTTCTACTTGTAAGCACTATTATAAAGTGCAGGGACTAAATATGTTAAGTAAGGAAAGTTTAGTCAACAAGCTAACCAAGGGCTATAAATAGTAATTTATGCCATGGTTAGATGTAACAACTTCATTTAATCAAAAGGCAAGTTAGGTAATTCTCTCTCTAAACACACACACTAATTACACCTTGATCTTCACACACTAATCATCAATCAAGATCTATTGCTTAATATGTGGTATCAAGAGCCAATGATTGCGAATTAGTGCTTATTTTAGTGTTTGATTGTGTTTGTGAGATTGAGATTTTGCTTATTTCTGCTTATTTGTGCTTATCACCTTATTTTCGAGTGCTTATTGAGCTTATTCTGTCAATTTGTAGCTTATTCCGAGTGCTTATTGCTTTTTCTGATTGCTTAACGTGCTTATTTCGTCAGCTTATTAGCTTATTCAGTCCAGATTAGCTTATATTAGTGCTTATCAGATTTATCAGCTTATTTTTGTGCTTATCAGTTTCTGGTTGAGCTTATATCGTCATCAATCTGCTAATTGCTTTATCTGATAGCTTATTGCTTATCTTTGCAATTTTTTTTTCCACATACAGAAAGCTTATCAGTTGCTTAATCTGCTTTAAAATCAGCTAATTTTTTTTCAGATCAAAAAAAGTTTGTTGTAACTGAATTGTAACTGATTATAACAACTTTGACCAAGTTTGACTTTTTGGTCAAAGTAAAAGACGCATTTTGTCTGGAAATCAAAAAGGTTATAACAGATCTAACTTTGAAGACAACCGATCGAGACAACCGAACGAGACAACCGATCTAATTCATCGAACGAGTTAACCGATCGAGCTCACCGAACGAGACAAAACTGATCTATCATCTAGTTCAAACCGATCTAACCATTTTACAAAGCAAAACTATACATCATTTGACTCAGATCTAAAACTGAACAAAGAACATCTCATCACAGGTCCAAGATCAAACAGATTCAACATTACAGATCTTAGATAAATAAAAAAATTAAAAGACAGATTCAAAACGAAAAAAACAAGCATACAAGACACATTACAAGATCTCGGTATGGTTTATATTTTATGTCTCTTATGAGATTTCAAAGTTCGTCGCATCACGAAATCAACCAACCTTTCATAGATCAATTTTGAAGCAAGGCTTCCTTTAATTTCCGAATCTGATTTAAGACAAGGCCAAGATTGTTCTTATCCGAAAAATCATTTTTAACAGATTCTATCTAAAACGAAAACAAAAGAAATATTTTTTTATCTCAGTTTGGTTTCGGTTCTCTTTCGAGATTTACAGATCTAAAAAGATCTTCAGACAAACGAAAAACCAATCATCATTGATCTTGTTGAAGGCTAGCTTCTTTAATCTATGAAAACATAAAGACAGACAAGAACAAGAGTGTTCAAATCTTATATTTTTGTTTCGACTTGTAAAAAAAAGAGAACACTGATCTCAGATTTTGGTCACACCTCATTTGCTTAATAAAAATCTTTAAAGATTTTGGGTGTCGAACCATCTCCTCATAGATCAGAGTTTGAAGCATTGCTTCGTTTTAATTTTCGAAAAGAATAAGATAAGACAAGAACAAGAGTTCATATCTTTAACTTTATTTCGATTCATAAACAAAAAAACCATGAACAAAAACCTACCTGTGGCACATTTTATCATAAGTTCTTGAAGCCTTTTGTCAATATCGATCGATTTTCTTTTTAGAACTGTGCTTCGTACGTACAATAGGAAAGAAAGAAATCACTAGAGTTGAGATTCATGGTTGTATAAGAAAAGATATTGTTGAGTGACTTGTGTGTTCTATCCAAGATAAGAAATAAGAAAATAGTGTTTTAGATTTGTGTATCGTGGTTTGAGAATAAGTTCATAAACCGTTTGCTCTTCAAGATAGTTCTTCAAGTGTTCATAAACCGTAATTAATCATTGCTTCACCATCCGTTTGCTCGTCAAGATAGTTCATAAACCGTTCACGCCACTGAGAGTATTCACCCCGATATAACAACGGAATCCGCATTGTCGAACCAACTGTAATTATGTCTCGACTCATCTTGTCTTGAACAAAAATCCCGATTGTTCAAGTGTTTTATGAACTTATTCTCAAACCACTTGCCTGTTATTGCTCAAGTGACACTTACGGTTTATGAACACTTGAAGAACTATCTTGAGTAGGAGGTGCATGTTATTGCTCATAAACCGTTTGCTCACCTATTGCCTGTTATTGCTCATGTGTCACTTGCTGGAACCGCACCAAATGCACCTCCTACTCGTAAGGATCCCAAATTTTGGACTGCTAAAGAGAAAAAGAATCGAAAGATTGATCGTCTTGCAAGATCTCTTTTGATTCAAGGGCTTCCAAATGACATTTATTCTATTATTGATAGCAACGATACTGCTAAAGATTTATGAGATGCTCTGAAAAGGCAGATGCGTGGTTCTGAGTATGGTGAACAAGATAGGAAAGCTGCAATTTTATATGAGTATGAGACTTTTAAAGCTACTGAATGAGAACAATTTCTTGATACTTATCTCCGTTACTTACAAGTGATTAATGATTTGAAGAAGTGTGGTTATAAGAAAGATAATTGTGAGTTGAATTACAAGTTCTTAAACAATCTGCAACTAGAATGGAAACAGTATGGTACACTGATGAGGCAAACCAAGGACTTAATGGATATCAATATTGATGCTCTACGTTTCTCGGTCGTGAGCTTTGTTCTTACATGACATTCTATATCTTTAGCTCAAGAAAAGGATAGTGTACGTTTTAAGTGCGTTACCCTTACCGTTTAAGAAGAGAAGTCCTCTAAATTGGTTTTTTCAAAAAAGTTGAAACATAATTTTTCAAGAATTTCTCAATGACAAATGGTGTCTGCTGAAAATAACACTTCAGGCCCCGTTCCTCAATGATAAAATGATGTCTGTTCACATCAGTTCAGGCCTCGTTCTTCATCAAATGACGTTTGAACACAACAGTTCAAGCCTCGGTCATCAATGTCTAATGATGTTTGAACACGACAGTTCAAGCCTCGGTCATCAATGTCAAATGGCGTCTGCTGAAAATAACACTTCAGGCCCCGTTCCTTAATGTTAAAAAGACGTTTGAACACGACAGTTCAATCCTCGGTCGTCAATGTCAAATGGTGTCTGCTGAAAATAACACTTCAGGCCCCGTTCCTCAATGTTGAATGACGTCTGCTCACATCAGTTCAGGCCTCGTTCTTCATCAAATGACTTCTGATCATAACCGTTCAGAACTCGAAATTCACGACCACAGCAATGAACAGTCAAGTTCAAAGCTGGTTCCAAAAGTTGTTCCTCTAGCAGTCAAGACAGCTACATCACCACACGCATGCTACCGAGGATCAACAGCGTAAAGAAATACCAAAATTAGAAAATCAGAAAATTTCTAAAAAGATTCTTCTCGACATGTCTTGTTCTCTGGAATTCGATAAACATTTAGTGCTTAGAATAGAACTGTCGATTAAATTGACACGGGTGTCGTAAATGAAGTTCGAGTGCGAGAGTTGCAATAGTTTCAAAAACAATTGTCATTTCTAATTTCTAATGGCTTATGTGCAAATGTTCGTAACATAACGGGAACTTCATATATAGGAAAGGTTTTATAACTTATCCTCACATTCGAGAAAAACGTTTCTCGGTCTTGAGCTGTTCTTACCAAAGACATTCAATGTTTTTAGCGCAAAGAAAAAAGGAGTGTACATTTCAGTGCGCTTTACCTTATCGTTGTAGAGAAGTCCTCTAACATCTGGTTTTCAAAAGTTGGACATAATTTTTCAAGCATTTCTGATTTGACATTTCATAATCTTTCAAAATTATGTGGTTCAACACTCCATCATCACAATGTTTTTCAAATACAACAATTTTTCAATGGTCCTATTTCTTGAGGGGGAGTTTTTCGAAAAAAAAAAGTTTTAATGTTCTTGATAATCATCAGACGGACCATTCGTATGTATTCAAACATTTCAAATGTTCCAAACCATTCATGCTGATAATAATTTTCTCCCTATGAGGTCTTTTTTCAAGCATATTTTAATCACACGGTATTTCAAAAACTGACGTGTTTTTATATATTTAAATAAGGGGAGAGAGAATATGTAATTATAAATCTGATTATTCGACTCAAAGTTGCTGAACAGAAGAAAGGTTTTTTATGTTCGATCTTATACCCAACAAGATCTTAATTTCACGCGATTTGCAGTAATAGGTGGTAGGTTAAGAATCAATATATGATCCACCAAACGGAAGGATATATCCCAAGGATAATCCACAAGTTAACCATAGCTGTCCTTGGTATGTTTGGAGATGAATGTCTATGGAATAATGCCGGACCTAAAAAAAGGAGTAACACTGGACAATCCAAGAAGGTGTTAGTACATGACAATCTTGGTATGCATTGAGGCTTGAAGAATTAAAAAGAAATTGTTATGGATAAAGGAGTTCTAAAGAAATGAAGCCTCCACACAACTAATGGGCAGAATACCGGGTCAATACATTATCGCTGTCAAGAATCACAAGTTGATTGCTGACATTGAAAATGCATCATGGACCCAGTGATGCCAGATGATAACCACCTTCAGCCATTCAGGGTTTCTATTGTCAACAGCAACTTTGTCTCATTTGTCACGGGACGATACATAGTTATCTATTGAGCAATCTCACTCCGAGATTGTTGATATTGAAGGTGGCACAAATGCTCCAGGTCCTCAGAGTACTAAAACAAAATGCACTATCGAGTCTGAGCAAGAGATCAATCAAAATCTCCGATAGGACACATTCATTTCAAACCTTGTTGAACATCATCAGGTTCAACTAGTGTTATCAAGAGTCCTACGCAAAATCATTGTGATATTTGCCAAGAACATTCAGAGTATACTCTTTAGTATTCACAAGACGAATGGAAATCCTTCCCAGTTGTCATAATCAAACAGCACTGTGGTAGGAGAATTTGCGAGATTTATATTGACTCAAACTTGAGTGACCATATGGATATCGATTTGGTCAGAAATGATTTGACGGTTGATGAAATTTTGATAAAAACTTGACACTTCGATGTGTTTACATAAAATCTTTAACGAGTGACACGTCGATTGATTTCAAATCAATCTTCTCGTTTATACACTAACGTTAAACATGGTGGTGGAATACGGTTGGGAACAGCAAACTCAATCCCATTCAAATGCTCAATCTCGAAGACTTTTATCTAGAAAGTCAAGGATTTAAAAGACAAAGTCGTCCAAAAACTCTGATTTATAGCTTTCAAGATAATGCATAAGTTATGAGCATGTTGGTAATAAAAAAGATCGCAGACTGGCAAAAGACGATAAAGACAATGACAAAGGCTCAAAGTCAAGATGGCAAAGCATGAAGGAACAATCCTACAACAAATAACGAAGACAAAGACAAGAAACACTCGAGCTTAATCGAACCAAAGACAATCTCACTTGATCTCATGAAGATGTGGTCATCATGAACTCACTGTGGGGGAGATTGTTAGCCTCAATTTTATTGAGTCAATAAAGGTAGCTCGTTACTGGTGTTTCAAGACACCATTCGGGGGAGATTGTTAGCTCAATTTATTGAGTCGACAAGGAAGTCGGTCACTCTACGATGGTGCTTCGGTCTTTTTATTAGTTAATGTTGTAAACAGGATAATAACGGGATATCGTGGGCTCGATAGTTAATGAGAATCAAATAGATTCCGTAAATAAGGTCCAAAGCAGTGTACTTTATCCAGATGAAGCCAGTGCATCAAAAAGGAAAAGAAGAAGGACACCATCACATGTAGATGGTATTAGGATTTACCATAAGAACCGTGGAAGATCTGAAAGGATTGCCAACATGAAGAAACTCTTTTAATTTGACAAGCATGGAACTGGTAGCACTCTTGAGAAGGCATTTAATGTGGATGATTAGTCATTTACTTGACTTAAGTACTGTGATGAATATTTAGGATCTGAATTTGGTTTCTATTATGTATGGGTAAAAAGGGTAGACAATAGCATGTGGTAATTGCCGGTTTTATAAGCCTTGCATGTTTTGTGGTAATTTTGTATCTTGAACTATGTAGCTGTACCTTTGACTACTTTTAATCAAGAAAAGCAGGATGCTTTTGACCCTTTTATCGCTTGTTATTTACTAGTATTTGTTTGGGCATAACCCATGTGAAAAAAAGCTTAGTTATGTTCCCAAGTGCATAAACCATTTATTCTAATGCTTGACATACACATGCCAATGGTACAAAGATGAACAAACACCTTAATATGTTAATAAACATACATACACATTCCAATAGTAGATAGCTTAACACACACCCACCTTTGTTTATAGTTTATTCAACACAACAACATAATTGTTGTATTTCTTAGCTATGCATATGATCACCAAGCATATGACAACCCTTATATAGGCGAAATCCCACTATGAATGCAATTTGCTACACACTGTGAATGCCACTAACCTGTACTTTACATATGAACCACTATCCTATACTTTTCAATTATGCAGACACAATATGCACCTCTTTCCACAGTGTGCACCTATTTCCTGAATTAGCAAATAAAACACATTCATATCATAAAACACAATTCATAACATAAAGGGTAGTTGATTACATAAGTCTTCACATACATTTCATTACAATTAACATCCATAAAAGATAAGCTATGTTATAGCTTTTACCCTTACTTTATTAGATAAACAAGAAACACTAGAGCTAAAAAGATCATCAAAGTTGACTTCCAGAAGCTTGCATTCTTTTGGGTTTGTGCTAGTTCAGCTTGTAGGCTAGCAAAATCATCTTGGAGGATAATCAATTGTTCATGGCTTGATAACTCAGTAGCAATGTCTTGGATTTGATGTGGATTAAGCTGTCCATACATTCCATACAACTGTCCCCTATACCATGCGGTATCCAACTCTGGATCATACCAGTAAAACTTCTTACACTTCTTCACACTAGTTTTCTAAAGACTAAACATTAGCAAACAACAATGCAAGTGGCATAACTTAAATAAAACAACGAAACATAAACATACGTATCGGTTGAGGTGTGGCAACTGCGCTTTGAGCAGGTTAGTCAAACCGTTAGTATTGACTTGAGCCTCATTATGTGTTTTAATAATTATGTGTTTATGTGATCTTATGTGAGTTTGGTTAGCAATCTACGAGCGTGATCGTCTCATTTTGATTGAATTTATGGTTAATGTGGGTATTTCATTTTGTTCACATTTTTGTGACAATGGAACTGATGGTATAATGTTAAGTGTGTATGTATTTTATGTGTACGTATTATGTATTTAAGTATTTAAATAATAAGAATTTGCGAGAATAGAAAATCAAGTTTAGAAATTTAGTCAGATAGATTTTAGTAGTAATAAGTTAAGAAAAATATATATATAAATGAATTTGATTCATAATTAATTAAGCTAGTTTAACTTTAAAGGGTGTTAAAGTAAATAAAAGGTTTTATAAAAATATTAGAAAAATTAAGGGTTTTTATGTAAATAATAATAAAAAAAATAAAAATAATAAAAGGGTGTTTGGCCGATCGGTGGAGAAAGAAAAGGAAAAAAAAGAGTGTGAATGAAATACAAATTTATTTTTGATAAGGATTAGAGTATTAGGGTTTTCCTATATAAACCAAATCCCTCTTCTCCCCCTT